>RJWM01023016.1:0-32751 GCA_004363535.1 Dasyprocta punctata | reverse complement strand
AGGCCCAAAGGCCAGTGGTGGAAGCTAGAAAGTCTGTGCCAGCAGGATGAAGGATTTGTGCCAGCAGACTGAGGGATCTACACTGGAGCCAGGAAGCAATGTTCAAGGTAAGGACCAGGGCTCCCCTGAAAATTACCACAGCCATCCTCAGTGACAATGAGGTCTTGAGCTCCACTGATGGTGAGAATAGCTGAGTACCGATCAGGAAAACCAGCATGACAAGCTTCTCCAGGAGAATCAACAGCTCACCATCTTTGCCTCCAGAGCCAGCAAGCGATGTTCAAAGTAAGGACCCAAGTTCCCCCAAAGGGAACCCCAGCCATTCTCAGTGATGAGGTCCTAAGCTCCTTTGATGATGAGAACAGCCAAGTTCATATCAGGAAAGAAACTCAACAGGCTCCTCCAGGAGAATCAATGGCAATAAGACAACCAACAGCACTACTTCTTTCCCTCTTGTTCTCCTTTTTATACTGTTGCCAACAATCCTCAGGTGGGCCATCCACACACAGCACCAGGCTGAGGGCTACAAATTGACCACCAGTTGTCAAATCACCACAATCCACCCTGGTCAACTTGATAACCATACACATTTCCTTAAACTATAGTCTCTAGGGCTGGGAGTTTGGCTCAGTGGCTTAAGCACCTGCCTGGCAGGCACACGGTCATGAGTTCAATCCCCAGTACCGGAAAAAAAAATAAAAAATAAACTATAGTCTCTAGTGACATATTAGTGAAAAGTTAACATGTCTTGGTCTATTCAGATTTACATTAATATAACAATTATGTATGTACAATGCTTATTGCACCTATTCCCACACCAAAAGTAAAACATTCAAAGCGTGATCAAAACTCAAGATTAAAACTACAATACTTTGAATAATTAGTCTGATTATAAACATATATCTAAAATGTCATTAAAATCATATTAAAAGTGCTATTACAATCACAGTCCTTGCCTCCCATTAACTTCTAACAGGGCACAGCAAGACTAAAAAAACACAAATCTCCTGCAATTCAAATATAGTCTTCCCTTCAGGTGAAAGGTTTCAGTTCATTTTTGCATTGTTCTGTTCTCAACAACCATGTTCTCCTCTGTTTCATCCTTGCTCTCCACAGCTCTGCTAGAGCCTTCTCTCATACCAAATGTTTCACATCGCATTGCACCACTTCCATCCTGGAAAGGACTGCACTTCCTTCATGGAAGAAACTGGCATAAACACATATTCTGGATATGGATTTGCCCTCCCTGCACACAATGCTTCTGCCCAATCTACCATCCACGGACCCACAGGATGCCTTACTCAACGTCATGGATTTCACATAGCATTACCTCTGCCCAAAGAACACATTTTACAGACGAAGAATCAAGGCAATGGGCTCATGTTCATTGAATTCACTGGTCTTACTATGTTCCTCATCAGCCAGAAGCAAATGGTTTGATAGAAAGGTGGAATGGTCTTTTAAAGACAAAGTTACAGCACCAGCTGGATGGCAATAGCTTGTAGGACTCAAGGATTTTAATCAAGGCTTTGAATTATATGGCACTGTGTCTCCTATAGCCAGGATTCATGAGTCCAGGCATCAAGGGGTGGAAGTAGAAATGGAACCATTCACATTTACCCTAGTGATCCACTGTCAAAGTGTTGCTTCCTGTCCCTATGACTTTATGTTCCACTGATTTAGAAAGCTTAGTTCCAGAGGGAGGAAGGTTTGAACAGGGAAGCACAATAATGGTACCTTTGAATTGGAAGATAAGATTTCCCTCTGGTCATTTTGTGTTCCTCATGCCTCTGAGAAAACAAGCTAAAAAGGGAGTCACAGGGTTCTCAGGGGTGATTGATCCAAACTATCAGGGAGAAATTGGGCTACTGCTCCTTAGTGGAGTGCAGGAGATCCCTTAGGGCACCTCTTAGTACTACCGTGCCCTGTTATTAAAGTCTGTGGGAAGCTACGACAACCTAATACAGGCAGAAGGACAAATGGCCTAAAGTCTTAAGGAGTGAAGCTATAGGTCACTTCACTAGGGAAAGAAATAAGACCTGTTAAGGTGCTTTGTGAAGGCCAAAGGAATACAGAATGAGTAGTGGAAGAAGGTAGCTGTAAATACCAGTTGTGACCCCATGATCGGCTACAGAAAAGAGGGCTGTAATTGTGCTATGTCTCCCCTAATATGGTTCTAAAGTAATATAATGTTGAAAGACTTAATACTGATTCTAAAGAGCTGTTAAATCTGTGTTATAATGTAGAAGTTATGAAATGATAAGAGTAAGCATCAACCAAAGAAAACACGTTCTGTTCTGGTGAGGCAATTAGTGTGTTTCTGTTTGTGTGCAGGATAGTTATAACATGTTAGGTGCAACGATGTGACATTCTTGTATTTGGAGACTGATTTAAAGAAATATGTCTAGTTGCCAAGTTGACAAGGGATGGACTGTAGTGGTTGATTGGGTGTGTCAATTTCTTAAGTTTAGAAGCTTAACTAAATCAGCTTAACAGTTCTACACTCTTGGATGCAGAAGACCCACCTTAGGGTGGCTCATTGCCTGGATGGTATAAAAGGGAAATAAGAAAGGACAGACCGGGTTCCATTCTTCAGAGGAGCTCCATTCTTTGCTTTCAGCTTGGAAGTTGTCTCCTGGCTTCCAGCACAGGCTCTTTGGCTTCTGCCTTGCATCTTTCAGCCTTCTAGCATAGACACTCAGCCTTCAATTGCAGACCCTCAGCCTCCTGATTCGGACTTGCATAGGACACTGCAGTGAACTCCAGACCGTTGGATTGAATTCTTCAGTCTCCAGGATGCAGACACCCTCTGCATGATTGCTCATTCAACTCTACGGCTGATCTTTTTAAGCCAATCTTGTAATTTCTTATGCATTTGTGTATCTCTCATGCTATATCTGTTTTGACAGTAAAACCCTGACTGATACAGATGATAAACCAACAGCAAAAGGATGGCATTCAAACTGGAAATGAAATAATGAGAAGCCATCCCTTCAGGAAGATAATAAGAAAAACACCCATACAAGCTGTCTAACAACCAAAAATCTTCAATATTCAAAGAGGAAGTTGGAGTGTGATGGACAAATTGTTCCACAGACCAGCTTCTTGGTTTCTATGCCCCTGTGTCAGCCCATTGAGTGTGAATTGTAATTTTCTTCTTTCCAACAGAAGATGGAAAATATGATGAAATATGTTTTCTGGTAACAACACTTTGTAAAATTATATCTTCTCTCTTCCTGACAAACTGTTGCTGTTCCTGAATTTGATGAAGCAAGAAGTCTTGCCTGGGAGCATCACCTGGTGACATACTGAGACCTCACAGTACCACAGGAACCAAGGTTGACCACTGGCCAGTAGCCAGTGAGGTGTTGAGAGAATTAGTTCATCAAAATGCAAAGGACTGACCCTTTGCTCATCTGCATAGCCTCAGAAGTAGATTCTTCCATGGTGCACTTTTCATGCAAGTGTAAGTTTGAGCCAAACAATTGATTGTATATCCATGACACATCCTGTAATACAGAACCTGGCTAACTCTAGTCTTGTTTGTGGGCCCACAGAAGATTTGAAATTATCAATGAAATTATTAATTTACTTTAGCGTGTGAATTTTATGGTAATATTGACATGTAATAAAAGATTACTAACAGTAGATGTGTCTGAAAAGTACTGGGTGCAATAGAAGTGGAAAAATATAAAGATGGAGATATCAGCATGGGTTTGACTTTAGAGGGTCATTTAGATGATTATCAGAAGTTTGAGCTGTGTTTTGTTTTGTTTCTTTTTTGTTTATTTGTTTATTTTTTTTCAGTGCCTGATATTTGAACCCATTGACTCATGTATAGTAGGCAAGCCTTCAGCCACTGAACTACACACCAAGCCCCTTGACTATGATCAGGACTTTAACTTTTATTTTTATTGTAGTGGGCAGTCTTTGAAGAATCTAAAGTAACAGCTTGTTACCTGATCTGATATGTAGTAAAGATCACTCTGGTCATGATAAGATGAACTTATCTGATTCAAGATATAAGGAAACACAATACTAGAGCTCCCTGGAGAGGCAATACTCTGTTAGTACCAGTGGTAAAAGTGAGTTTAGCAAAGGAAGAATTGAACTAACCTTAGAAAATTGTGTAGGAGATGGATGGGCCAAAGAAAAGTAGAAGAAAATTATCACTAAAAAAGTCTAAGTAGTTAAAGATATGAGGATGAATGATCCTTAAAGAGAGTAGTTAAGTTTTGATTAATGCAGGGAGTCCACTTCAAGAAACAGAAGTAATCTGAATGAAGATGCAATTGACTTTCACCATCACATCAGGAAAAAAAAAATCAGTAGTAGAATTGGAGAGCCTGAGTCTCAGGCTGAAATATTCAAGTTACTAACAATGAGCCTGCTGAAGAGCTTCCTTATGGACGATCTCCTACCTGTATCAATGTGATCATGGTAAATACTTTCATCACTGACACACAGAGAGAAAATGTTTTGTCAGGTAAAGGAATAAATAAGAGAGGCCTGGGATATAGCTCAGTGGCACAGTGCCTTCCTGGCAAGCACAAGTTTGTGAGTTTGATTCCCAGTTCAAAAAACAGAACTGGATTATGTTCACCATATTATGACATATCCAAATACATCAGAAAAATGGTGTTGCTTTCAACATGTGAACAATAGGAAATAAAAGTATAAAAATGTTTAACCTCCAAGTAATTTATTGGGTAGGAAAATCAGAAAGGACTTTTTCTTTTCCAAACTGAGTGTAAAAATGATTAAGAAGGCATTAGAAAATGCATGGAAGCCAACAATTGAGGACCTGCAAGAAAAAAAATTGTGATTCACAATATTGTGAAAACAATTACAAAGGTAAACCAATAAACAGATTGTAGATGTGATTGCCTCCAAAAGCTTGTATTATTCTTTGTGGAGGGCAAAACTTTCTCTTACATGTAGCTTTGGTTTAGACAGAAAACACTTTGAGAACTTCATTATAAAGTTCTGAGAACATTGTTTTTATAATATATGAGTCTTATGAAATGAGCAAAATAACTCTTAGGAACTCGGATTCTGACAGCCTCTACTCTTTGGAGCAGCAGGAAGAGGCATGAAAGGGCCTAGCTAGAAAGCCTCTGGTTGCTAATATGAGCTGTTCTACCTACCTGGTAACACTGTGTGATGCTTCATCTATGGAAAGCATATGGTACCAGAACCAGTAGGATATGAACTTCACAGTATGTACTTTAAAGATTCTGAATTTCAGACTCCAGAGTTCAGTTTTCATGTGCTTTAACAGAAGTTTGATGAAAAGCAATTTTGAGGCAGGAAAAAAAAAAAAAAAACAGGATTTGTATCAAGACATAAATTCTTTCTATCTTGGAGATTTTGACTAAGAAATTTAACTTATTGCAATAAATTTTCTTGCTCTTGCTCTTGCCAATAACTTTCTCATAGAGATACAGTGGTAATTATATATGAGCAAATACTTATGCATCCTAACAGTATATTAACATTCCATCCTTAAAATTATTTAATATTTAAATGGATTTTGATGCTTAATTTTTAAATAAGAAAACAATATGGCATCTTCATATTTAAATATACCCAAATTTCAGCATATTTTATATTTTATAGAGTCTGCTTCCACCATATAATTGAAAAGTATAAGTGAAAAAATACAGCCATATCTTACCATTGAGTGGTCACTGTTGCTCACACATTCATATAAATTTCATATCTAATTACCACAGCTAGAATAATATTCATAATTTATTCCTAGAATTTTTATAACTAATTTTAGTATTAGGATTTTTTCTTTATTTTTACAACATTTTGTCCACCTTACCATATGAATATGCAAATAACTATGTTATTATTAATTAACAGAGGAGCAGTAATACTTTTTTTTCAAATTCTGCAATTACCTTAAAATTGCACATACAGTATTTTTGGGGGTAATGTGTGTTGTTTTATTCTACACATATAGTGTATAATGTTGAATTTGGATATATATATATACGTGTATTTTTTTCCTTTTATCTTTCTCTTGTGATAAAAATATATGTCATTTTCATGAGGTGAAAGCATTGAAAATCCTTTCTTACTTCCTTCAAAATGTATGTATTGTTATATCATTACCTATAGTCATCTTTCTTCTGAAATAAAATATCAGAAGTTACTCCTCCCGATGAACTATACTCAATACCTGCTGACAGCTATTTGCCAATGTCTCCCTCCACTCTACTGCCCTCAACCCCTTTTGATCATTATTTCAAATTCTCATTTTCTATGGAATCATTAATTTAGACTGCACATAGGAATAACATCATGCAGTATTTGTCTTTCTGTGATTGGCTTATGTCACGTACCATAGTAACCTCCAGTTCCTTCCAGATTGTTACACATTTCAGCATTTCATCTTTTTATGATTGAATAGTAGTTCATTTACACACATACACACACACACACACACACACATGCATGCACTTAAATTTTGAAGTAGCTTCCTACTGTTTTCTATAATGGGGCTGTACTAATTTATATTTGCAACAACGTACCAAGTTTTCCATACTCTCCACATCACCAGCACTTGACATCAAGAACTTGTTTGTTGCTGTTATTGTTGTTGTTATAGTTAATTCCCATCAGTACATAGTGCTCACCCCAGCCAAACATGGTGAAGTATAATAAAGAATGAACAGTCTCAAGAATGTTAAAATAGTCAAGTGCTGTTATGCCTTGTGTTTAGATGTCCCTTACACTGTCATAAGAGGGACTTTTCAGAGACGGCTGGATCTAGGGTGTATGGCCAATTCATGGTACAATGTTAGGCTAAAGAGTGCTAGGATTAAGGGTGTGCAATTATTAAATTAGTGCACTGATTGGTTTGGTACCTATCCTAAGCCTGGTAGCCTAGATAGGCCATAAAAGGAACAGAAACAAGCTGCTATTGTTGCTTGTTGCTAGTCATTTGCTTTTGCTGTCTTCTGACTACCATGAACTGTTTCTCCTCTGCGATACCCCTCTGCAATGTCACAGCACATTGGAAGCAGCCAACTATGAACTAAACCTCTACAAACTGTGAGCCAGAATAATCTTTCCTTCTTTAACTTTGGATATTTTATCTCACTAGCAACAAAAGTAACTTGACATATCACTATATTTAATTTCTACTGCAACATTATCATCATTACCAAAATATTAGATTATAATAAACATGAGGAAGAATATGAAAATATTCTACATATAAGTTATGTTTTCTGCAAAAATATCACAGCAGTTGTATTCAATATGAAGAAATACATGTTTGGTTAAAATCTGCAGTAAGTAGTTAAATTAAACATTCCTTTTAATACCAGACACTGAAAGGCTGCACAAATATCCAATAAATACATCCTATGTTCAACATTATTAACCCTTAGGAAAAAGCATAAAGGAACCAAATGAATGCTACTTCACACTCACTGGATGGCTAGAATAGAAAGACTGATAATCACGAGTGACAACAAATGTGGAAAAATTAAAGTTCTCACGCATTTATGGTGGGACTGTAAAATAATATAAACAGTTTGGTTAAAAACAAAAGAAGGCAAACAAAAAACCTAGCCTGGCCACTCTTTAAGTGGTTAAAAATAGAGTTAGCACATGACACAGCAATTATAGTTCTAGGTATGCACATTAGAAAACTGTGTGAATGTGCGTGTGTGTGTACATATACAATAGAATGTTATTTAGGCATACAAAAATGATGAAGTACTAATTCACTCTGCAACATGGCTGAACCTTGAAAAAAATATGCTAAATAAAAAGCGAAACAAAACTGTTACATACTTTAAAAACTCATTTGTAAGAAGTGTCCAGAATGTGCAAATCAATACAGACGATCAATGGTCTAGTGATCATCAGGTGCTGAGAAGTGGGAGTGTGGAGTGAATTTTAATTGGCATGTGGCTCCCTTTTTATGTTCAAGAAATGTTCTGAATGTAGTAGCCATGATTGTACAACTTTGTGAATATGCTAAAATCCACTGAGTTTTATATTTTAAAAGGATGCATTATTTCTCATTAGCCATTATAGACATAACCAAAGCATCTTATCAAAAAATGTAGTCATAGTTCACATTGTATATAGTGAATTAATTGTGAATCTTATGAAGTCGTAGATAATTTAGCATCTACACTGATGTATGAATCTTAGAGATAAAATCAAAGGTACTATTGAGTGTAAAGTCATGTTTCAAGCTCCAATTCTCCAATTCTAAGGTCATTATACACCTCTAGAGTTGAATATTTTAAGGAAAACCCTTAGAGGATAGTTTGAACATCTTGAAGAATTTGGGTTTTCTTTCTTAATTCACATAATATACATCTCTGAAAAACATGAGAAGTCAATTTCACCTCAGTAAAACAATAAATTGTAGAAGCTAAAAGAGTACAGCAAGAATGGATAATTTTTCCTTTTTTTATTTTAAATTGAATAAAAAGAACAAAAATGACAATACAGAATTTCAAAACAACATGACAGGAGATTAACAATGGTTGATATATTGCCTATTGTTATCTTCAAAGTAGTTGCTCACATTACAAGATATAGGCATGAGAAAATGATCAAACAGCGAAAGCACAAACATTTCTTTTTGATGAACTAATAGAGATTGGTAGTATAATTATCTATCTATCTATGTAATATTTTCCCTTCTTTCTTTTCCTTTTCCCCCCATTGAATTGTTTCCTTTTGCGTAGTTTCTTCCTCTTTCACTTTCACAGCATCTATTACACATTTTGGATCCTATTTACTTTTTCAGTTTTTTACACTAGGGAGACACTACAATGTTCTCCTTCAGCATATGAATATCATCGCTTGGAATCATGCCGCTGGCTCCATCCTATCATTTTATCTTTATGTGGCTAACAAAGGTCAGCCCCCAATTATCAGCAGACATGTTAACTCTTCTGAAAATTCTCTCCTTGCACCAACACTCTCATTGCTCTTTCTGTGAGTCATTGCTCTGAGGTTGCTTCCTTCTTCCTACTTTCCTACCATGCTCTGTACACAACTGCACTTTCCATTGGCTATGTGGTTTTTAAGAGTATATTTTTACTGTGCTGTAGTCATCATTATATTCCTATTTCCTAGCAGAATACTTGAGACCTCATAAGTATTCTTTTTTTTATTTAAGTGGAATAAAAAAAAGACACATATAACAAAGACAAAAAACAAAACAGACAAACAAACAACTAGAGTAAATGCACAACAGTAACATTACAAGTTGACAAAACAGGATGATAGAAACTCGACAATGGTTGCAATATTGTGTATCGTTATCTTTAAAATGGTTGTTTATATTAACAGATATAGACATGTAAAATTGATTTAATCATGAGTGTTAATTGTTCTTTCTCAATAACGAATACATTCAGCAGTGTGTTCGTTTTATTTATCTTACATATACATATATACAGATTTATATCTTTTCCTAGACCTCATAAGTATTCAACAAATATAATTTGCTTACAAGATAAAATGTTTTATATCTGAAATAAAAGTATAAATTTAAGAGTATGTGCATAACTGATTTGTATCTGACTTTACCATGGTCATATGTACCAGCAGATAAGGATTCAACTAATTCATTTGAATCACCTAAGTAAGTTTCAAATATTAAATCATAACTCACCCTCTCATATATGACCTTTCTCAATGAATTATTAATCATTCAATAATTGAGCTTTCTTCGTACACATGTCAAGCCAACTCTTTGAGAAATGTCAGCCATGTCAAATAAACAGGCATCATCCCAGTGGTGTGACAATGTCAGAAAAGGAGGCCAATTACTAGCCAGCAATGTCCTAAGGAAGAAAATATAAATTAACCATAACTTTATCAAGATTCCACAAGGAAAACATTTAATAATCACCTTCAGTCATGTCCTTCTATACAGAAACACTATCTCTTCCTAGCATCTATTTAATTAAATAGTCTTTACACAAAATCAATTATTAGTCACTCTGAAGACAGTTGAGGGATTTTAAGGTCAGTATAAGTCATAAACAGTCAGTTTTACCGAGTCAAACCAAATCGCTGAATAAATTACAAATGAAGTGAGCTGAGAAAGGTGGCTCTATGGATCTAAATGACAATTCAAATTTTTAATATCATTAATGGGAACTTTTGCCAATCCAAAATCTACTTCTTTAATGTGAATACATAGATGTTAAATAAATCATTGCAAAGCAGTAGTTTAAAGGTAAAATTTTTTTCATCTTTAAAAAACTTATGATTATGTTATAGTGATAGCAATCAAATATTTCTTACACATCTATTCTAAATCAAGAACTGTGCAAGTAATTTTAATGTACAATTTTTAGTAGGCAGAAATTAACATCAGCTTTTGGAATTTCTCACTTTAATTTTTTTTTGTTGTTGTTTTGTTTTTTTTGGTGGCACTGGGAATTGAACTCACAACCTCGGGCCTGCCAGACAGGCACTTGAGCCACTGAGCCAAACTCCCAGCCCTGGTCTTTTGAGGCAGCATCTCACTATGTACCTCAGGCCAGTCTTGTGCTCCTGTTGTAGCCCAAGCTGGCCTCGAACTCACAATGCTCCTCCTGCCTCAGCCTCCTGAGTGCTGGGATTAAAGGCATGCACCAACACACCCAACTGGAATTCCTCATTTTGGAAAGGAGTAAAATGATGATCAGGGAAAAAAAAGTCACCAATATTATAGTTATTAATGGGTAGAGCAAAAATTCAAATCCAAAGGAGTCAAATGTCTTTCTCTAGTAAATAATATCAAATGAATATATGAATAAATAAGTTGATAAGTTAATGACTAATTTTATGAACTTTACACATTTTTAGGTATGATGGCCTTGTAAGTTTTTCAACTACTCTTTAAAACTTTGTTGCAGAAATTTCTAAATATATATATTTTAATGACTTCCAAAGTAACCCATATTAACAATCAATAATTATCAATGTGTGAATATTGTGACATATATGTTTATATTCACTATATTTCTTCCACCTCTGGATTACATTGAAGCAAATTCTAGATGTAGAGTTTTTATCTTTAAATAGTTTTGCCTCATATCTAAAACATAAGTGCATTATATGGTCAAACATTCATGACATCATTATCATATATTGAAAAATAATTTGCTAGCATTATCAAATGGCTAGGCAGTTCCCAAAGTTGCCAATCACTCCATTAATAATGTAACTCTTATGATGTGGCTTTATGTACCACAGAGTCACATATTAGGATCTTTTAAAATGTCTTAAATCTTATTACCCTTTGATTGTCTCTTTTTTTCTTTGCTCTGGTTGGCTTTGACCTACCAGATGGAACTAACATATCCACAATTGTGACAATACAAAATGATTATTTGATTTTTGATAGATGTCATTTGACAATAAGATCATACTTGTTTGAGAATGATTAATCTACTTCAGGGTTTTTGCCATTGTTTTTTCTCATTTGATTTACTATTAATTTATTTTTCAACTAATTCATAGAAGACAGTGTGTTTTTTTCTCCTAGCTGTCTCTTTAGGGATGATAGCTGCCATCAGTGGAAATTTTTTCTCTTTATAAAATCAGTAAGAGGTTCAGAATGAAGACTATCTGGTTCTACTATTCCTCATGCTTTTGCTTATTTTTTTATTCCAGTTTGTTTTGTCTCATTTTGTTTACTTAAGAAGAGCTACTGCCATTGAGAATTTCCTTAATTGGCTAAGTGGTTGATCCCAGACATATTTCATACTTTAAAGATAGCATAATACTTGATTTTTTTCTACAACAATTTTATATATAAAAAAAGTCCTGGTATTCTTTCAAGGTAAACAGAAATTAAAGATGGCATTTCTTTGGTTTTTCATTCGAATTCTCTAATAAAATTATATTGCAGAAACTGTAGTCCATGACAATTTTCACTTTCTATTGATGATAAAATTATAGTATCTTTAGTCAGTACAATCTCTTCAATCTGATTTCTTCAGCCTTTGGTTTTGACATGCATGTACAAGTCATTGAATTTATGCTTCTGCAATTCCTGTTCAGGTCTAGATTCATACATTTCTACAAAGAGGTACTTTTCTTCTTTCATTAAAATGTATTTCTACTTAACTTACAATGATTATACATTACTCCCCTGAATTATTTGAGAATATTGTTTATACAGTTTAAGTGGGATATTAAGAAAAATGAAAAGCACCCATTTTCGCCGGATATGTTTTACTATGTCCTATATATAGTAAAAATGTTAAAGCTATGGTATAGATGAGTTCTTCCAGTCAGCTTTTCCATCCCTAAGACACAATGCTTCACACCCATAAATTAAAGGAGGAGACATTTATTTTACTTTTAGTTTCCTGTGGGTTCTTTCTATGATTGCCTGGCTCCAAGGAAGAAACAGCATGATGACTGGGCATGGTGGCACAACCTGAGACACCAGAACTTGGGAGACTGAGACAGAAGAATTTCCTTGAGTTGGAGCACAGATTGGGTTACATAGTGTGCTCAAGACCAACCTAGAATACATACTAAGATTCTGTCTCAAACAACAACAACAATGAAACATCACAGTTGAAGGGATAACTGGAGGAAAATTGCTTATCCCATGGCAGCTTAGAAACAGAGAGAGGGAAGGAGTTGGAAAAAGAATGTACCCTCTCAGGTCACATCTCCAGTGACCCACCTGCGACCAGGCTTCACAGCCTGACAGCTCAGTCTGCCACAAACTCATCAGTGGACTAATGCACTGATAAATGTAGCACTCCATGACCGAATGGTCTTCCAAAATTCTCACCTCTGAACATAAGACTTTTGGGAATATTTGAGATCTAATCTACAATGTGATTCATCCTAATACATTCAGCAGCTAGTACTGGTGTCTTAAAAATGATTTCCATGCCAAAAAACTAATTTCTCATTGAGTAGTATTAGTATCATTAACATCTGTAGTATTCTATATATCAAGTGCACACATTTTAGCTTTCTTTTTTCTTACCTAATACTCTTTGTTGGATGCAAAAACAGGCACAATTTAAAAACGGACATCTATTTTCTTTATTAAAGAAATCACCAATTTATTAAGCCGAGTAGTTATGATTTTAAGTTAAAAATAAAGCTCTCCATCCACATTAAAAAGAATAAGATTCAAAGAAAATAACGTTAATTTGCACTACCTGTAGAACAAATTAGCAAATGTTGTGACCATCTGTGAAAGACACCAGGGCCACATAAGACATGAAATTATTTAATGTGTTAAATCCATTTAAAATGTTTGTATCCTGTTAGTTCTAACATAATTACTATGTTAATTTCTGTGTGTTTTGCATATTAAACAGAGCACACTCTGGGAAGCTAATGGCCGCTATGTCAGTTTTTTATTAAATCACAAAATAAACATGCACAATCCTGCCTCCGAAGATAATTAGTTTAGTATGTCTGCCAGAGTTTAAATATTGGATATGTTTTGAATATCTGACTTCTTTTGAGGGTGGCATTAAGCATGGAAGCCTCAAGACTCTGGATCTTCAAGGCAAGAACACTTGCAGCAGAAGAGAATTTGAAAGTGTGGTTTTTAGTTCCAATCCTTAACTTTGAGCACTGCAGTTATGAAAATAACCAGAAGACATTTATACTATCATTCTACATAGAGCAGTACCAGCAATAAAGGGAAGAACAGGGAAATACAAAATTCACTTCTTTCGGGTAAAACATTTCAACCAAGTTTGCAATCAGTGATGCATAAAAATAGGGATTGCTGTGCATTTAAGTGTAAATCACAGAAAGGAGACCAAAACATTCTTACTGTGGTTTCAGAAGAATACTCAGTTTGTTAGACAAGGATAAATATAAGTCTTTCAGAAACAATATCAAAAACAAAAGTAGGACCAAATAAGCTGGGAGACAGAAGTAAGTTCATTGTGGTGAACCTTGCATTCTTCCTCAGAGAACTCACCACCAGTTTCATCGGCACAAGATGCTGCATGCCAGACCTGGCAGGCATTTAGCATGGAGGGCACTGCTTCAGGGGGACAGAGTGTGTAGACTGTGTTTCTGTTTTATACTGCATGCTTGTTCAGAGCATTAAATTTGGAAGGTCTTATATACGGTGAGAAGGCCCTAATGTGAGGCCTCTGACTGACTTACTTTAATTTCAGTTCCATTAAATATATTTAGTATAATCTCATGAATGACCCTTGAATGCTGAGTCTTCATTTCTACTTCTGTTAAATGATAGCAATTTAAATTTGTTCTGTAACTTCTGAAAAATCAAATAAAGTAATTTATGCAAAAGATAAAGCCAGGCTTTTGACATATAGTAGAGCCTTTACATGGAAAATCATACCTTGCATATAATTCAGTTAGTATTATTTTACTGTGTTTATTTATCATTACTGGTCTTTTAGAGGCATAGAAGACCTTAGGTTTATTTTCATTCTTAAATGCTTTGCAGGAAAAATATAAGATTATCCCAGGCAATATTTTTTTAAGTATTTCAACTTTTGATGGTATTGGGCATTGAACCCAAGGTTTATGCACTGAGCTACATCTATAGCTTTTTTTTCCTTTTTTCCTGAATTGTTCCTCTCTCTCTCTCTATCTCTCTGTTTTTTTCTTTCTTTCTTTCTTTCTTTCTTTCTTTCTTTCTTTCTTTCTTTCTTTCTTTCTTTCTTTCACATTTTCCTTCTCTCTTGCTTTTATGAAACAATATATGTGGCTAAGTTACCTTTGCTAGGCTTGAACTTATATCCATGTACCTCAGCCTCCAAGAGTATTTTCATTTTCAAGACTATGTTTGTTTTCCTTAATGCCTGCTATAAACTTTTCATTTTCAAATGTATTTTGCATATTTTCTTCTTTGCTCTTAAAAAGAAATCCTGAGTGATGAAGTTAGGACAGGGTTGGTGTATCTAATTTCCTGTATCCTGGAATTCAAAATGTTAAAGGCATGGACAAAAGCTAGTCAGTAACTAAGTTAAGGCTAAATCTCAAATCTCCTCAACCTGCTAGAGACATGTGTGATGATGAATTTCTTTGGATAGTTGAACATTCTCCCAACTCCTTGTTCTTTTCCCCCAGCTGATCTTCATTCTTTTGTTGTAATATTTTGTGACTGTTGCTTTCAGTCAAGAAAACTCTAAAATTCAGCAGGTGAAGAAAGATTTCAGAGTGATTTTCATCTCTAATCCCTGCCTGGAGCAAAGTTAAAAGTTTTAAGGGTTTACATAAATTTCATACATAAAATTATCCTAAATCCTTCACATTCATGTAAACGATTATTAATTTTTGTTGACTCAGGTTTATTATCGTTTTCATCAGTGATTACCCTCAGCTATCATAAAGCAGGACCCCCAGGCAGCCTTCCCCAAAATAGGTATGGAAGATGCAAGATGAAGCCTTCGTGGATGATTGCATGCAAAATTAATCATCTCTTTCCCAATTACTTCAAAGTCTTTGTCCATATCCCCTCACAGTCTTCACAACACAATTTTTATCCAAGGTTTTCTGTTGAAATTTTCTGAAGTATTACTTAGTTGTGTGAATTTTGACCAAATTAACTAGTGACATGAATGATAGGCTTTTAACCTGTGAAACAGAAGAAGTATGATACCAGTTTCTTTGTATCTGTTGAAAGATTTAGAGGATAATTATGCAACATACCTAGTACAAGCCTTAATACTTTGTAACTCTGAGCACAAATGGAAATTCTTCACCCGTGTATCTCAGATTCCAATACAATGTTAAAATATTGAATAAATAAGTTGTTTTCTTTTTCTTGTTTGTTAAAGATTGCTGGGTAAGTAGATTCCTAAACAATTATTGACTAATTCAAATCAGTTCTTCTTTGAATGTATCAGCATGATAGTAAATAATATACCAGGATTTTTTTTCTGTTTTTTATTAATCTAGTTGCTTTAAAAAATGTAAGGTTACCATATTTTACTCTTTTTTTCCAAACAGTTTACCAAATTTCTTTTTGCCAGAAGTATCTCAACTATGCTTCCATAAGGAATCACAGGGTATTGTTTCTCAGGGATACAGAATTAAAATTACAAATCATTCTTAGCAAACACTATGTACTCTCAATATTTGCTTCTGCCACACTATATTTGAACCAAATGTCTGCAGTAAAGTAATTTTAAAAAAGGTTTTTTGATATCTCATATACCTAAAATTTTGGCAAATTTTGTATACTGACAATCCAGAAAGAACAGTGTCCTGAATAGCTTAGGTTTAATTAGCAAATGTTCTCTTAAAATCTCCACTTTCTTTGCAGGGAAATCTCCATATTTAAAATGCATCATGCCCAAAAATCATACAGGGTAATTAGTTGCTCAGAATTATGTACAATAAATGGCATTTCTGAGACATCGAACTTTTAGTGCTAAGACAAGGAAAGTCTGGGGCAAATCAAAACAATATAGTCACCTCCTATTGGAAATGGTCAGGAAATAAGTAAAGTAGCTTCCATGCATAACACTAGCCATCATTTGATGAATTATGTTTCGATTATCCAGCTCTTGTACCCTGCCACATGTTTTTTAGGATGCAAACTCACTGAGGACAGAGAGTTTTAGTTACTTGTGTGAGATATCTTCATCATGGGATAGCTTTCCAAGAAAAGAATTTATTGAAGAGCAATGAAGTGGAGGAAGGTAAAGAGTAGAAAAGGAGATGGAAGGAAAAAATGATGAGGCTGAAGAAAAAGGTAGGTTTTTAAAAATCTCTTCCTACATATTTAGCACACTTAATAGAAACTGATACAAAGGAAACATTCAAAAATCTTACTTTTTTAGGCTGTTAACAATGAAGAGACTGCCTGAGCTCTAAAAGATTGTAACCAAGAGCTGCCTATAAGCCACCAACACTATAAGTCCCTAATAATGTTAAAAAATCCAAGACAGCATACTTCGTCATTTGAAAATGTCATAGATGATAAAAATCAGGTTCATCTGTATCTGCTCTGTTATAAGCCTCAAAATTCAGAATGATATATAATCAGTGCTTGTTTTCTGTTCCATCATATGCTGCTTAACTCTGTCGTGTTATTTTCTGCTGCCTGAAATATTCATCCTGTATTGCATTTACATTAGCCTGTTATCGCTAGGTCTTTGACAGCACTTTATATGATTAAGACTTTTTCTAAAAGGAAGAAATAATGTGTGGTCCAAGTGGAGTTAACATGATGGTACAAAGTCTGAGACTCGACATTCATAGCCTTTCAGGATCGGAATCTGAATGACTTCTCACTCGTGTCACGTTACTTTGTTTGGCAGAAGGGCCAGTCTTCAACCACGAAGAATTGTTCTCTGGATTTCTGCCCTTTCCTAACTTTCTTTAGCAGGGACTATGCCACCTTCATTATCACTTTTCTGGTCACTCTGGCAGTAAAAATAATTTTCCGTGGCATGTCTTCTCTAAAGCTATTTAGTCAAAAGTAGTCCCGTGTGTCCAAATTCATTGTAGTATTTAATACGATAAATTAGAATTGTTTTAAACTCTCTCTTACTGACCACACTCTCTACAAGGGTGAAGACTTTCATTAGAATCATTAAATTATTGGCTCTAGCACAATGACTGGTGCAGAAACAGAACAAATGTCATAGTTATTAAATAAAAAAACAAAAATATTGTATGAAACTATGTGTTAGTCTCCATCACTATAACACAATACCTAAGATAATCAACTTATTAAAAAAGGATATTTTAGTACAAGCTTTTTGTAGTTCTAGTATATAATAAATTGATCTCTTTGCTTTGACCCTAAGGTAAGGTATATATTGCAGCAGACGTATGTAGTATAGCAAATCACTCACTCTTCCAAGGTGAAGAAGAAAGCAGAGGGAATTAAGGAGTCTCATGGTTTCCATGAAAGGCAGGACCCCAATTCATAAAGACCTCCCAAAGCACCCCCACCCTGTTAAAGTGTCTATTCTGTTCAATAGCACCAGTTTAGGGACCAAGATGTTAAAGATCTAAACTATAGCATATTTGATAAAAATACTTTAAAATTGATAAATTTTTACTTGTAAGTTATAAAAAAAATAAAACTCTTCTTGTTTCCTTCCTTTTCTTGTTCATCTGTTCATTTTAAGTTTCTTCAAGTTATCAATGTAATCGAATATTCAAAGTTAAACTCGTATGATTATAATTTCAGCATTTACTAAAAGAGCTATTTACATGTACCTAATCATGTATTTTTTCTTTCCGATGAACTCATTTGTGTTTTATTGAAGTTCCTTTGAAGAACTTTTTAGACCTAGACCCAGACAAGTGAAATGAATGGCCACTTCACAGAGGAAAAAGTGCAGATGGTGAACAAATATATGAAAAAGTTTCCAACATCTCTAGCCATAAGATAAATATAAATTAAAACAATGCTATGATTCTATCTTACTCTTAAAAGAATGGCTATCATCAAGAAATCAAACAAAACAAAACAAAACAAAAGAATCAGATGCTGGTGAGAGGGTAGTGAAAAGAAACCTTCAAATTGTTGGTTGGAATGTAAACAAGTACAACTGTTCATGGAGATCTGTATGGAGATTTCTCAATGAATTTAAATTAGAAATTCCACATGATCCAGGGATCCCATTGACACAGTTCAGGACCATAGCATGGTGCAAAGATATAGGCTATCTTTAAATCTCTAATCATGTATTCTGGGAGGCTTTGGGCTTGTGACTCCAAAAGGAACTGTCTTAGTTAATTTCCTCTCAATACTGAGTCAAAATACCCAACACCCAAAATTAAGGAAGAAAAGGTTTATTCAGCTCACAGTTTGTGGAGGTTTCTGCCTGTAATCAACTAGCTCCAAGGCAGGGTGGCATGGAACATGGGCAACAGTTCAAGACTGTTGAAGAAGACAGCAAAAGCAGCAAGAGCAAAAAAGAGAGAACAAGTCTCTTTTCCTCCCTTATATTGTATGCAGACTATCCACCATAGGGTAAATGCTTTATACCCACACCATGTCTGTGCCTTTCTCTCCCACAGGCTCAAGTTGCTTGTAAAATGAGAATCTTGGCCTCCCCACTGTGTCATTTAGTTAAGCTTTTAGACTTGTCAAGTTAACACAATATACCAACCATTAGAGCACCTTATCTCTGCATATCCATCTCATCCCTAAGTTTGACCAACACTCCCATGTACTCCTTCTACATATTTTCCTCCAGAAGAGGAAAACATCATACTATAGTAATGCATGCATGTCAGTGCTTATAGCAGCACTATTTATGATAGTTAAATCATACCCATCAAAAATACTAGCATATAAAAAGTAGTGGAAGCTATATATTGTGGGATATTACTTGGTTTAAAAGAGAGAATACTACTTGGCTATAGAGAAGGAAAACTTTGAGATTATTGTACCTAGTACTTTTACCTGGAAAATATAATTTTGAGTGAAACAAACCAGACACATAAGCTTAAATATGGTATGATGTTGGTCCTCTGAACAAGGCAAAGTATAACTAAAGGGATCATTGGAGGATGGATAGGAGATAAGGGGTTTGATCTCTCACAAAAAGGAAAGGATACAAAAGACCAAGGTGGGGGGGTGAGGTGAAGCAGAAGGGGAAATAAGTAGAACAAAGATATGCCATGAACAGGAGCCTATTAATCTCAATGTATATAAACATTGTGTACTATAAACATGAGGAAATATTATAATATCAAGAACAAAAAAATAAGAGAGGGAATTTTAGGGGTTGAAAAGGAAAGGGAAGGATGAAAAAAGGTACTAAAGAAAAAGGAAACAAGTTGTATTATTTACATATACCCAAACTTCAAGATGTTTGTATAATGCAAGTATCACAAACCTGTACTAATAAAAAGAGATCTAGCCTAGAAAAATAGAATGAAATTTTTTATCATAATTTTAATAATTTTATTTCTCAAAATCTCACTGCATGTATTATTCTTCATTTTCCCATCACTAGGACAAAATACGTGACACCCATGATTTAAAGTGAGGTATGCTTATTTTGGGGATCACAGTTTCAGGGTATTCAGTCCATGGTTGCCTGGCTTCAAGGGAGAAGTACCTTTACACAATGGCATGATGGCAGAAAGCGTTTCACCACACTGCACCAGGAAACAGATAGATAAGGGAAAATTCAGGAATTATAATTCTTCCTTTCAAGTCATCCCCCAGGCATGCTTCCAATTTTAGTATATGTGCTGCCAAGATCAAGCATGCAGGCCCACTTCCAAAAGCAAAAATTATGAAAGATATTTTAGTTTTAAACCACAATAATATGATAAGGCTTCCAATGTGCATTTTTCCCCTGACAATTCCTCATTTACAGGCCATCACATGGGTTAGCCATGATAAGTGCTTTGTGATCTCCTTCCAGGGCTGACTTTTAAAATTTACATCAATATTTTAGCAATTTGGGGCATCTATCTGCCTCATTCTGCTGATACACTGAGACAGGTAAATTTTACATGAAGATGTGCCACTAAAACTCTACAAAGAAGTATTAGTGTTAGGCCTGTTTTCATTCAAGGATTCTAAATTACCTAAGTTTCAGTAAGATTCAAAAATGATTCTGTCATGTATCAACAGGAACTTTGGATGAGCCACCAGCAATTTGCAAGCCTCAGTTGGCTCTTCTGAAATTTTAGCAAATACTTCTAGTGCAAGGTTTCCTGAAGATACAGTCACATGCACAGTACCTTTTCTCAAACAAGTGAATTTACTTCTTTCCTCTATTTTTTCCCTGGAATTTTCTACCTCTAACTTTTTTAGGAATCATTTTTCTCATACTTCTTCTCTGCCTTGAATTTTCTACAGTGTTTCTGCTACTCAGAAAAAACAACTCTTTGACTAATTTCTCTGGTATCTTGAAAGAGAAGTATTCTTACTCTCTGATGTTTATCTCTGTCTCGTCATAGGTTAATTAGAAAGCTTACTGTGAATAGGATATATTAAACATTCCTGCTAATGTTCTATTCCCTTATTTCTCTATCTGCATAATGTAATTTTTATTGTCAGAATACCTTGTCATTGTTCAAGAGACAAAATGCACTATTGCTTCAAATATTTATCCCTACACCATTACCTACCTGGTGTGCTCATGACATGACAAATGTTCTTTTTCAGCCTGTATGGATTTCCTCATGCTGGTCCTATTGTAAGTTTTTAACATTTTGATTTTGAAGATTGACTTTTGAGAACTGCAACAGGTATGAAAAAGAAAGTAAACACCCACATATGCACACACACACACACACACACACACACACACACACACAGGACTCTGTGTTGACATTTAAATATAGCTTGAAGAATATGAAGATATGCCATTTTGTTAAAAACAGCCACCAAGAGCTATTTAAATCAGCCCCCCACTTCTCTATTAATTGAGTCATAGCATTTCCGAAAAGTAAGTATCTCATAGATTATAGAAACTGAAGCCTCAATCTAGGAGCAGTGTTGACCAAAGACAGAAAGTTTCTTTGTAACTAATAAAGAAAAAGAACCTCATATTGCACACATTTAGCTTTGTCTTTTCTTGCTTAGCTTTTCCAGCAAATGGCAAATTCATGGACTAATGCCCCATAAATTTTCTTAAGAGAAATCACATGATTTGACACTTGGAATCGTTATAACAACCCATAATGATTATATCAACTGAGTTTTCAAATCACGCAGATATTAAGAGTTAAAGTCACTTTCAGTATCTAAAGAACTTCATGAAAATCTACCATATGTCAGGTATTATTTAAGACACTAAAGCTGCCCCAGTAAATGAGGTAGAAAAAAATCCCTACTCCTACCCAAATTCCATAGGAATTTGAAAGAGAAATGAGCATATGAACAAGGAGATTATTCAAATTTTCACAAATTGAGAGAAAATCAATACTGTGACAATATTCAGACTATGAAAAGAAATTAGCTTAAATCTGTTAACTGGGGAAAGCTCCATGGAAAATACTGTGAGGTCACAAACACAGTCAAGGAGTCAGGCTTACAAGCCTCTGTAAGTAGAACCCAGGTACAGGGAGTTCAGAAGTGTTCAGAAAGTGAAAATATGTTTAGCTGTATTGAATCTTCACTCTCTTAATTCTCAATCCAGGTATTTTTCCAAAATGACTACTGAATTCTTTCTCACCTCTGTTTAGAAAAAGCATTTGCCAGTAAACTTCTTTTTAAGAGAGTCCCCTATTTACTGATATTTCAGATGTGACACCACAGAGACGCATTCCATTTATAACATGCCACGATCTGGTTCTACTTATACTGAAGACAGTACTGAAGTCAGAATGCTTTTTCATCATCTTCTGACACTGCTGCCTGTCCAGGGCATTAACATACAGTTCAATTAGCTAGAATATGTCCCTAACGAGGCCTGATGCAAATGTGACTTTTTTATGGGCCAGTTGGATATTTAATTTCTTCAGGCTAAAAATTTCTTATCCAAATGATCACACCCTAGTTGTTTCCTTCTATGACAGCACCTCTGCCAGTAGTGTTCCTTCTTTTCCTTTGTGCCTGCCTCTCTTCAGTTCCCGAGTTAATGTGCAATCTCTCTCAGAGTAGATATTCAAATAATAGATTCTTTATAAGTTTCTTTTATCTTTTCATTACTTACAAAGCACAACTTGAAGCAGGTTTATTTTTTGTAGCTCTTACTTTAAACTTTTTATGAAATGTATTTAGAGAACTTATCCATTCTTAAGGTTTATATTTCTGAAGATTATAGTTTGACATAACACTATCTACATATTCTTCTTTTTACAGTACATTTTATTGAATCAGACATTTTGGATCTCTGGCTTCCTACTATCTCCATTCTTCCATGCTTTGAATGAAAATTGGAATGCAAGCTCCTCTGTGATACCTTCATAACTCTGCCTATATCCTGGAAATTTCTGGAGCAGGTTGCATCTAACCAAGGGCATTCAGAGATCATCTCTATTTGCTTCATGTTGGTTTTCTGTGTCTTACTTTCTCTAGAATTCTAAACTCCTTGGGTGAAGAGTCTGTCTCTGAAACACCCAGATAATCTGTCTTGGGAGAAAAATATTAGATTTGGAGTCAATCAAAATTGGGCTCAGTTTGATTTTCTATGTCTTTCTATGAAAAAAATCAGTGTCCTTGGATTCTGTCAGCTTTGGTTTTATCATCAGAAATATGTGTGCATAACTCCCAAATCGAGTGCTTATTACAAATGCTAGATGAAGTAGTGTATAAAACAGTATTATGTAAGATTCTGTTTCTGCTGCTCATTAGCTATACAATTAACCTTAATATCTTTGTCTATAAATTTTAAAAGAATGATGCCTCCAATTTTTAACAAGTATTTTGGAAATTTAAAAAGTATATGAAGTATCTGATGCAATTTTAGCACACATTAATGTTTCAGTAAATGTAAATTTTACTCTCTTTTTTAAATATATGCCAATCACAATACCTGGTACAGTGTAGGAGCTCAATTGACACTATTTGTTGAGTTTTCTAGTTAATATTTATTCATTATATGCTTAGACTGTGTGATGTCTTTGCTTAACATTGGTGATAAAACATAAACAAAAAAGACGTAGCTAATGCCAAATAAATATTATCATTTAGCAAATAAAATGTGTATTACATATATAATTTTATGCTGTATGGCATGTGTATGAAATATATTTAATATATGAAGTTGCAAAAATGTTAGATTCAATGAGTTAAAGTTCTCTGTACAGATCTTTGTCCAGAAATGTCACCCTACAGCTTGAAAGCATTTTTCATTTCAAGAAACATGAGTTTTTGATATATGATGAAACATCAAAATTGGACAACTCAGACAGTTTCTACATTTGGCTCAAAAAGCAATAAATTCAAAGAATGCAAAACACATTTACTGGGCAAAACTCTCTCTAAGAACCAAAACAAAATGGAAGAAGGAGCATTCCTGGTAGTTTTTCTCCAGCTTTTTATTGCTTACACAAACTGCTTTATCACGATGTACTTTGGACAACTGAATTATGAGCCTTAACTTTAGAATTTTTCATCAATTTATCTTCCGTGACTCTACAGGATCTGACGGGAGCCAAAGTCATAATTCAGTTGTTCTAAACACATAATATCAAGTGAGTAAAAGCATTCTGCAAATGAAAACTTGGAAAGCACAATTTTGTACAAGTATTTTCTTCTTCATCTGACCTTTGTACAGAGGATTTCAAGACTTTCTAGTTCATAGTTTTGTTCCACAGGAGAGAGATGAATTTAAGAAAAAAACATTTCTATCTTCTGCTACTTAGAACACATTTTAAATCACTCTTCAAATCATTATTTTCCTTTTTCTACTAGGTGATACATTCATTTTGCTCTCAGCAGTGGAATTAATTGATCGTCCTTGTATGGATAATAGTTGGTTAACATGTTGACCCTCTCAGAAATCTCGTTATATGATCCATTAAATTCAGCTTTCTTTTGTAATTAACACTTACATGACACTCATAATGCATACATGTATTTTGAGAACATTGATATAACTAAAATACGTTTTAGCAAGTGGCATCATCACAAGCAAACTGAATGAATTTCCAAACTCAATGTTATTAAGGCAACATTATTTTATGCATTTACCCATTAAAATTAAGAACATATTTTTCTCTGTAATAAAGTTAATACTTATAAGGGTATTGTGAGCAATGAATAAATTAAAAAAATGGCAATAAAAATAAGACATCCATGAATTCAGCAACAAACATCAACTGCTAACATGTTACTAAACTTCACACCAGTTCTTTTTTCTTTTTCTTTTCTTGCTTTTTCTTTCTCTTTTCTTTTCTGTCTTTTCTTTTCTTTTATTTTCTTTTGAAGAGGATTAAATCAAGGAAAATAAGACAAAATAAAACTAATCAAAGCAAACCAGTGTAAGTGATACAAGACGTCAAAACATTACAAAATCAACATTAGTTACTAGAATGTCTTTTGTTATCTTCAAAATAGCTGCAGATAACTTCAGATACAGTAAAAGTCAAACAGAACAGAACGCAATAGAACCAATAAAAACAAAACAATGAATGCAATAAAGGACTTCAAAACAAGACAATAATAAATCCAAAATTGCTCCCATAATATATCTTGCTATCTTAGAAATAGCTGCTTATGACATTGGATATAAGAAAATCAAACCAAACAAAACAGAATAAAACCCAACCCAACAAAACAATGAAAATGATGCAGGACTTGAAAACAAAACAATGGGGAATTAACAATGGGTACCACCTTCATAAAGAGATCTCCCATAGATGCCACACTGAATGCCGTTATCCTTTAAAACACCACAAGCATCCAATTGAATTTCACCTCAATAGCTATCATCACAACTTGTGTTTCTCCCAATCAACCAGTCACTTATGGCAGGCAGAGAGGTTTGGCTCTTCTTGTTTGCCAGTCCTCACACTGGAAAGGGCTGGAGAGTGACTGTGCTCTCACCAGCAGCGGCCCATGCATGGTACCAATTCACAGGGAGGGCTTGCTCCTTGGTAAATCCTTGTTGTCTCCCGTCCCCATTTGCAAATGGCACTGACTCATGGGGAAAGGCTGGGGTCTGGCTGTACCCTGCCAGAGGCAGCCTGCACATGGTGCTGGTTTGCAGGAAAGGCTTGCTTCTTAGTGAATCCTTGTTCTCCATCCGCCATTTGCAAATGGTGCTGACTCATGGGGAATAACAGGGGTTTGGCTGTCCCCCCACTAGCAATGACCTTCACATGCTGCTGGTTTTCAACGAGGGCTTGCTTCTTGGTGAATCATTGTTCTCTCCCCATCGCAGTCAGCAAATGGCACTGACTCTCTTTTCTTTTCATCTGCGTTATTGTGTCTTTGTCTAGTGTTTCTAGAATGTTTGTATTCTACTTGAGATATACTTTGAGTATCTTGCTACTTAAATTTTAAATTATAATTTGAGTTTGCTTTAATGGGATTCCTGAAAACACATTTTCCATGACTAAATAGCAGTCTCATAAAATATGTACAAATGTGACAGGAAAGACAGAAGTTCTCAGTCCCAACACTTGAAATCTCTTTAATCCTAGTTGGAAAGATATCATCTAAACATACTAACCAATTGAATTTATGCTGCATGTGGCAATCAGCACTTGCAGTACTGAAATAGGGTGATACACGTGGTCCATGATTTCCACTAGCATCACTAAAATGTAGTTTCAGTGGAATACAATAAGACTTGTCAACTGATGGGAAAAGTGGGAGGTTAAAGCCGAACTCTACACAGAGCAGCAAGACTGGAAAGGGAAGGAGGAGTGTGACAGAGACACAAAAGGACAGAGGCAAAGCATCTTCTCCATATCCAAGGAAGACATTTGAAGAGCAGTTGACTAGGAAGAGTAAAAAGAAACCTATGCAAGCCAAAAGACACTCCTATATTTACAGTCATAACCATGAAAATTTAGATTATTTCTGAAGATTAATTGTGCTCCATTCTCTTCTTAGAAATAGCAAAATAGAAGAACACAGATAGGATAGCTTTTCATTAAACAACAGGTTCTAACTTTAATATTCCTTGTTTAGTTGCTTAAAAACCATAGTCCACTCTAGTTCATTGAGTATGCTAGATGTCAAGAGTACAATGAGTTGGGGAAGAAATGAGAAAAAAAATTAAGTAAACATTGTTGCAAAGTCTTACCTTTTAATCTGAGTGCAATTTGTTTTTTGTTTTGGGCATACATTATATAGTTACGTATTTATTTTATTTACTTTTATGTATACCTCCTCTATGTCTTATTCCACAGTACTGAAAAAACTATGTACACAGATAGATAAATAGAAAGTAGACTTTTTCATTCACTATATGTTGATTTAGTTATGGAGTTAAAATTTTCTCCATTCAGAGAACAAGCAAATAAACATTTTCCAGCAAAGTAGTATAAATTTAAAGCAAGCAAGCAAACAAACAAAAACTATAGTCATTCAAAAAAGTATGTTTTGTGCCATGATTTAAAAGCCTGGTGAGTAAATGTTAACTGAGTCACCCAGTGCCTGGAAAAATCTGGGAAAAGAGTGATGACTCATCTGTTTGCAACCCATGCAACAAGGTACTTCCAAGGGGGATACAAGTTGTTCTTTGAAGACAATAGCTGAACCAAAGGGAAAGTCCCTTGAAAATTACTTAGAGCACAGTTGGAAGTTGAAATTAAGAACTGACATGGTCACCTGTACCCTCAATCATGTTACACAAATGAAGCTAACTGTGCTTCCTGATTTCCCCTTGCTGAATTAATTACTCTTCCCCCTCACATGGCAATTTGCTGCAGACCCCATTTGGAGGACATATTGCCCTGGCTTCTCTAAACCTAACTGTATGATTGCCTATCTTTCTGACTGCACTGTAAGGTTCTGCAGGCAGAATGATCATTTGTGAGCAAATTCCTCTTTCTGAGCATAATATCCAAATTGCTTTTTATTTGACCAATAGAAAACATTTAAAATTAATATGCTACTTGTTTAAGCCTAAATTACTCTCCATATTTGAAAGAAATGTACAGAATATATGTTTCATATTATTGGTGATATCACAAATTTTTAGGAAAAGAGAAAATTACATGCCTTTACATTTTTCTAGGGAGGGGAAGGCAGACAAATTGGAACACAGAACTGACTTAGTGTGTCTTTGATATGTCTTTGTAAATATTATGCTTTAATTTGACAGAATAATTGTCCAAATATAGTGATTCATTTGACTCTTTTACTGTTAAATATCTGATGGTTCAGGACAGTACAGAGGGTATAATAAGAATGAAGCCTGTGATATAAAACATAAGTAATTACTCAGAGTGAAAGACACCAAAACCAACCTTCCACACACAATTCAAACTTTTAAAAAATGTACTGTGATTGAAGTGTATTCAGTTTATTGTGGTGAGAACAAAATCATTTCTACCGCCAAAAACCAAAATATGAGCACACAGCTACAAGGTCCCTCTTTCTCCAACAGTTTAAATATCAAAATAAAGTATTTATTTATTGGACATATTAACTTGACTTACTATCATTCTGATGGAGTCTGAGAAAGTTGTACAATTTTTTTAACACATCAAAAGTGAAGAAAAAAACCTAATAACAATACTGAAAACTATCATTTGATGTAGTGTGACAGCTTACAAAGCGCTTTCACACATTTCCATCAGTAAAAATATCTAAAATTTTATAAGAGCAGATTTTAAGTGTCCTCACAGCCCTCACATACAAAGAAACATACAAAATGCTAACTATAACTACCACTTATTAATTAATTTGACTGTAGTAATTACTACATGTGTGTGCATCAAATAATCACATTGTACACCTTGAGTACGGGCAATTTTATTTTGTCAATTAAAGGTTTTTTAATGAAACAAAAATAAAATATAGAACAAGAGCAATAAAAGTAAGGGCCGGGAGTTTGGCTCAGTGGCTTAAGCACCTGCCCTGGCAGGCGCAAGGTTGTGAGTTCAATCCCCTGTGCTGCAAAAAAAAAAAAAAAAAAAAAAAAAAAAAAAAAAAAAAAAAAAAAAAAAAAGAGTAATAAAAGTAATATAAGGAATGCATTATGGACTGAATACTCTCTGCCAACTGCAAAATTCATTTTTGGAAGAGTATCTCATATAATTTTGCATCAAAACCATGAGGTTGGTATTTCTTTTGTTATGACAATTTAACCAATGGGGAGAAATATACATGAGAATGTAAATCTTCATAAAGTTACAGGGTGGTTGTGGTTGGATTTGAAAAAGATGTGTCTTTATTCTATAACCTACACTTTTCACTAGTATAGAATATTATTTCCTTTAAAATAATGTGAGAAAAGTTTTGTTCAGAAATAAATATTTAATGTATACCTACTCTCTGTTCAACTTTGAGCCATATTGTTTAGGTCGATATTTTATCTTCATAAAAGCAATGTAAAATAAGCAGCATTCTCCTCATTGTGTGAATGATGAAAATAGGACTCAGAGCTTTGATAACTCACAAAAACCAAAAACTGCCGTTGTCGACAGTCAAATTCCTGACTTCTAACTTTCAATCATTGAGTCTTTTCAGAGAGGTCTTGAGTGAAATATATTTGGATTTCAAGAGTAGGAGAATGTAAAAGGTTTCAACATGAAAGCTCTTCCAAGTGGATGCATCGTGGAATTTCTATCAGGAAGATCTAGGATTGCTATGGGTACACTTGGATTCAAGCTGGAAGAAGTTTCCACTCATGCCTACGGTCAAATATTAGCACCTGTATGTTAAATCGTTTAGAAATGACAGGGCTATTTTTCTTGTTGGCAGTTTCTGGGTTGGTTTATTTTAAAGAAATCAATGCATAATCATACATGCAATTAAATAAAATCCATTGACCAAGTAGCACAAGTCACATATTAAACATTAAAGGAGAAATGTTGTTATGTGATTTGATTTTGTATCTTTCAAATGGTAAACCAGTATTTTCGAGAGAAAGTGTTTTCTTCCCTTGCATGATAATCAAGATTCAATTGAGTTTTCCTTCTGGGTTTTTCCCCTTCTTCTTTTTCTTGTGTGATTCAGGGTGGCCTGTACTCACCATGTAGCCCAGACTGACCTCAAACTCACGGCAATTCTCCTGCCTCTGCCTCCCAAGTGCTGGGATTATAGACATGTGCCACCACTCCCAGATCCATTCTATTTTAATTCTTCCCTTTGTACATGTATTCTGTTGACCTCAGGACTATTCTACTAGTGTGGTTTGGTTTTCAGGATTTTTATTTTATGTGAATTTATGAGAATTATTGGTGACATATTGTCTTCATCTCTTCTAATTCTGCCTGTGCTGGTGAGTGCAGAGGATAGGTGAAATCCACCAAATATTTCTGCTTCTCAGCAGTCTTTTAAAATGGTGGCTTGATTTCACCCATCCTTTTTGAAGTTGAGTGTTAGCATGTGGGATAGTAAATGTTATGTATCAACTTGTATGTTGTTTTGGGATGATAGTAAAACTTAAATTGATGAACTCTGAATAAGCAGGTCATCTGTAATATGGGTGAACTTGATCTAATCAGTTAATGCCTGAATGGAAAAAGAAGGAAGACCTTCCAAGCAATAAAGAAACCCCCATCAGACTCTCTTCTGACTGCATCTGTATTTTTGTTTTCTGCTGCTTATCTGTAAACTGAGAATGTGCCATTAACTCTTCTGGGTCTCAAGACTACTGACTTTCACTGAAATTTTGACTTGCCAAATTATATAATTGCATTAGCCTGTCCTTACTAAGAAATTTCTTTGGTTCTGCTTTTTTAAAATTTTTTTGTCAGCCTTGTCTCATGCAGCATCTAATGTGTTTTTGTCCAAGGAATGAAAGTTTGAGAGTTGAAGTTATATGTTACACTGGTAAAGCTTTTAAAAAAGAAGTCAAAATATCAGGTCACTTTTGTGCTACAGTGGTAGACGCACACATTAAAATAAAACACCTTTCAGTCTGGACTTTTGAATTATCCCTATGAATTGAACTCTTAATTTGATCCAGAAAGCTTTCATTGGGCTAATGACTTAGATTCATGGCTTATTTTTTGTTTAGGACTGTCTTAGTTACTTCTCACTCCTTGCTGAGACAAAATACCTGACACACAAAATTAGGGAAGGAAAGGTTTATCTCTAACAGTTTTTGGAGGTTTCAGTCCATACTTGGTTGGCTCCAAGGCAGCATGGCATGGCAGGGCAGCTGTTTGTGGCAGATGCCAAACAGCAAAGCATGCTGGCAAGAGAGAGTGCAAGAGCAGAAGAAGCTTTTCTCCCACCCTTACTCTGTATCTCAGCTCCACCCCGGGGCAGGTGCAGCACTCACATCACCAATCCCAGCACTAGGCAACAAACCAATCAGGAAAGCCAGACTCAACCCCATCCAAATTACATGAGTACTTGGGGGGACACAGGATCCAACTAATACAAGGGTAAACCTAGCTTATACCGACCTTCACAGGTAAACTACTTCACTCTAATATGCTCGCTTAAAAACTTCTTGATCTCTATCTGGAATTTCCTATCTCAAGTCTTAATGTGTAGAGATTCAGAATTGATGAACAAATATGAATTAATGAGTTAGCAGAAATTATAAAAACCATTCAAACTGGACACTGATTTGTCTTAAGATGACATCATGCCTAGTCAGTTCCTCTGTTTCAGCATTTAACCCTTTGAGTGTCCAGTTGTCACCCTTTTACATTTTGTTACAAAAGGTAGTGAGCTGCAGATAACATGTTTCACAAAACTCCATGTTATAACAATATCCATGGAGAAATACATTTTTCTCAAATTGGATACACTTAGCATCTGTGTAATTCAAGTATAGCATAGAAATCAACTTTTTCAGATTCATATAAAATTGAATGTAACTTTTTGCTTCCAAAATCAACGGTTAGAAACTACCTGTACAAATATTAATAATTCACCTTTTGCGTCAACTTGCACTTAAAAATATTCTGGTACATTACCTGTAAATGAGTCAGAGGTATATAGGTTGAATGTTTGCAGTTGGACATTTTAAAGAAAAAGATAAGAAAGAGAAAAATGGGGAGTGCATGTTGTGTTTTGCTTCATGTAGAGCATTTGGAAACTTGCCTGACCTTTTATTTTTATTTATTTAAATTAACAGCAGTAGCATTCATTGCCATCTGGCCCCCAGGCACACTGAGCTAATTAAAAAAAAAAAGGAACTTCAAAATATCATTTAAACTATTTTAAATAATTCAACCAATGCAAGTGTTGAGAAAGCATCATTTGGATTGGCAAACCAGAAGAACTAGGCCCCAGGGGTCAGTAAATCTGGATTTAGCCAGAACTGTGTATTGAGAAAATTTTGATGGGGGATTCCCAGGGAGTAAATACACCCTCCTGAGGAAGGACTTCAGATGAAAAGGAGACTGGACTGTGCCCAATGCCGAACTCAGTTTTCTGGGAAATTTCCAACTCTTTTGTCTCCTGAGCTCAGACTACAAAAGTTTTAGCTTTTGGTGTTTGAGGCCCTGCCTGTTAATCAATTGGAAATTTTACTCTGCATTGGCACAAATCTTGACAAAGTCTTCAGCATCCCATTTTCATTGATTATTTTCTGAGAAGTCGCTGAAAGCTTTTTGTTTACTTTGAAATGTCTTAAAGATCTCAGGAAACTGATGCTAAAAGAACAATTTTAATAAGTCAAATAATTCTCTCAGTCTGCACATATTTTGGCAGTGCAAGAATATTGCTTTCTGCCATCTGTGCAGAATAAAATTTGGATGTTTCGTTCAGGGTCAGTTAGAATGTACTTAAAACCCAATGTGTATCTAAGCTTGATTCTTGCTCTAAAACCTTATTATGCATTGCTTGGAATTTAAAATGGTTGCACTAAAATCTTCACTCTCTTCCATAGCTGGCAAATTGAATTAAAATTGTTTTTGGTAGTAGATGGTTGTTTCATTTTTAATGCAGTTTAAATCTAACAGCATTTCATTTAGTTCATGTTAAAGATACACTATGTAAGTGGAATAAATATTTCAGGAAAGTTGTTAGGTAATAATAGCATATGGAAGTAAATGTGTTTGAAGGATTTGCTATCAAGAAAATTTTTGAGTGTAAGCATTTGAGATATATTAAAATTCACATTTTGTCAGATGAGGAAACAGGCTCAAATTTAAAATAAAAAAGTATTAAAATGTACAACCAGGTTACTAACTTATGTCAAAGTTGTGGCAAACATATTTTCTCTGTGTGTGGTTCGTTTGTTTATTTATTTATTTTAGTTTTTTGAAACAAGGTTTCACTATGCA
>RJWM01023015.1:0-32804 GCA_004363535.1 Dasyprocta punctata | reverse complement strand
TTATAACTTGGATTATATATAGTAATTTACAATTCTGAAAGACAATTTATTTGAGGGAAAATGTGTTTTATATTCTTTACAGGCTATAGTGTAATTAAGTTGTATAGAGCATAAATTTAGAATGAATTTAAACCTGCAATTGTTTAATTCACTATCCTATTCATATGGTACAAAAGCCTATTAGATTATTTAGATACCAGTTAAAAGGTTATGAACAAGTTCTTCAATATTTAATCACATTGGAGACTACACAATCTCTGCTTTATTTGTCGCTGTGTTACCTGAAGGAACACTGACAATTATTTCTCCTACATTTGTCTATTCTAAGAAAAATAGGGTCAACATTACAAATAATATATAAGGTAATGATAATGGCATGTGTTAGCAATAATAATTTGATGTCACCAGATAAAAAGATAAGATTTTCAGCATGGTGAACTATGAAAAATAATACAGAATGAGATCATGCTTCCAAGAACCATTAAGAAAATACAAAGTGTACCTCTGAATATTTTATTGACTATATAAAGGTGTTTATATATAATACATGTGTACCATGGGGAACACGCAGACAAGATTTATTCTTCTTTAGCATTTATTCTTTTGGTATGCTACTTATTTGGCCTCTCAGTGCAAAAATATTCACTAAAGATATTTGTAACATTACCTATATTTCTGTAAACTGCATTTTGATTCACATATTGTATTAAACATAATGTATTAATTATTGTCCAATTTAGGTGCATATTATCATAGTGTACATATATATCTCTCTTTGCATGAAAATAGATACTTGGTTACATCTAAATGAATATATTTTTGCCTAGTTAAACACAAAGTCTTACTGAATGAAATATATCCTTATACATGGATCAAACAGTTAAATATTTTGTGACAGATAATAACAGGAATGTTGTTTTCCATCATGTCCATTATTAACTCAGCTAGATAATTAACAAGAAATTCTAATCCATGTATTTTAGGAAATGAATCTAATTTATTCATTTTTGAATGTTCGTTTAAAAATAACATTGTTTTATATTATCAAGCACTCTTTGAAAGTACATTTGAAAACAATTTGTGTTTAATTGATAAGATTCAGAGCAATGTGGAGAGTATAATATTTTATGAATTGCATCATTAACTGTAATCACTGTCCACATGCAGATGCAGCAGCTCTATCCCAACAGGTAGCCAGGGCTCCAATCAACCAATTGCAGGTGTCTTAGATATTCTGCAAGCCAATTGTCTTCATTGAATAATTAAAGGTTACTTAGCCAAGTCATGAAGAGATTGGGGGTCAAACCTGCTACATAGTTCATGTGTTAGAGGACTGGGCTGGAGAAGGGAGGATTTATCAAGGTAACAAACGAATAACTGGGAATTCTTATTCCAACATAAGCTAATGAGCATCACATGGAAGATGACTAAACTTCCTCACTGACCTTTATTTTGATTCTCCCCTAGCTTTTACCTTCAAGCTAAAGCCTCTTCCCTTCTTGGGTAAATTCTCGAAGCTCTTGGGGTGCTGTGTCCCCATGCTCAGTCACTTGACTTTTGTCCTTCAAATCTTACAATCTAGGGTCACTTCTTCCCATGCTACAAACATTTTCCACGAAAGTCCTCTCACATTGCACTCCATTCTCATCATAAGACTTGTGGAGGCCAAATAGGTACAGATAAAATATTAAGATATATCTACACATGCACAAGTATATATTTGTATTCCTTATACCTTCTACAACAAAGAAAAAGATATTTTAAAAACCCTCCAGTTTTAATTAACATAATGTGAACAACTGTGTCTGGTCACATAGGAAATCTTTTTTTATGAAAGCAACTGGTAAATATTCCAGTGAAGTCTTTATTATTGTAAATTCTAAAAATACAAGTTCTATTGCTACTGATATTTTATTAGTCTTTGCAATTACTTCAGTAAAGTAATTGTACCTCACTTTGTTTTGGGGAAGAAAGTTGTAATTATCAGAGAATTAATACTTTGAATGAGGAAGGGAATATAAACTCAAGAACTGGCTTTAGAAGAACAATTTTCAGATTGACTACTACATACCTAAATCCTTTCTCATATTAAATAATTTACTCTGTTTCTTTTCTTTGACCTACTACCAAATGATGATTTCCTCAGTGCTAAATGTCACCCCTACTGCAAACACTGAGAGTTTACATTTTAGGTGCTTTTCTATGAAACATCTATAAACACAAAGTATATTCCACATTTCATTTTTTTTTTTTGTGCTCCACTTGTATCTATGCCTCATTCACATACAAACATATACAGCATGGGATCAGAACAGAATATAAATTATGCAAAATGCCAAAAAGGTACTTAAGATTTTGTATAATTTAAAGGTGCATTTCAAATCACTGGGTGAAATGATTCTCTTTCTTGTTTTTTGTTTTTGTTTTTTTTGTAACAGTCAATAGAACAATGACTAAACAATTTTAAGAAAAAAATATTTTAAGGCCTTACTGAAAAGCACTTAAAAACAGAACTTCATTTAAAATATTTAAAGTATTTAGGTATAAAAAATGAAACTAAAAATATTAGAGAAGACATAGCAAAATATTTATAAACTTAGTTTACTGAAGGTATATTAGTGTTATGTTTTAGTTACTACCGTAACAAATGGCCACAAATTTAATGGTTTGAAAACCCTTTTATTTTATTGTAGTTCTGAAGGTCAAAAATCTGAATACAACATGGTTTTCTGGATCCTCTACGTAGAGTCAGACAAGGTCAACAGCAGGCTCCCGCCAGTGCTGCATTTATTTCTTGAGGATGTAAGCATGAATCAAGTTTTCAGGAGTTTCATCTGTTGACCTTTATCACTTTCTGACAGGTCAGGAGCCGGTGTCTTTGCTGGCTGTCTCCCAGCTTGATCTTTGCTCCTAAAGTTTGCCCGCATCCCCTCATCCTTCCTGTGTCCTCACACCCCCTGGAATAATCGGTTGCCTCTCTCACACTGAATCTCTAATTTCTTCCACGTGTATCTTACTGAAGCCAGGGAAAATTCTCTCCATTTTAAAGTTTCAAGTGATTAGGTTGATTTTAACGAGATAATCTCCTTGTTTTAACGTTTATGGTCTTAATTACATCTGCAAAGACTTTTCTCCTATGTAAACTAATATTTTTTCAGGTTCTGGAGGTGAGGTCATGACTGGCCATCTTTAAGGAACTACAGTCCCCACCCCAGAAGGCATTCTGATTAAGATGCCAAAAATCAGCTCACAGTGATTCACTGCAAAGTCTTCGTATCCTCTGTGCCTCCAAAAGTAATAACTAATGCCCAAAGCCAATGACAACCGCAGAAAATCTACTTACCATGTAAATAATAAGGAGCTGATACCATTAATCTATATTTTAAAACAAAACTTTATAAAGCAAGCAAAAATAAACTGCAGTCTGGGTATGGGACAGGGTTATCTTCTAAATATATTTAACACAATAATATGTAACACATTCAGATTTTGAGATTTCTGGCTATGATGTAAGCTAGTTATTTAAGGAATATTTTTAAATTTTACAATAAGAAAGACATACTGTTATCTTGAAAGTCTTATAAAAACAAGTCATTGATATTTTTAAAAGAATATGTTTTATTTTTACAGTTAAGTAATTCATGTTCATGATAGAAATTCTGGCATACAGAATAAGAGAGCAATAGGAATACAGATGATGTTTTTAATACACAAGCACACTTAAAAATTTGAGTTCATATTTTACTTACCTTTATATTGTATTTTTTCACAGTTGAACATTATGTCACAGGTAGAGTGTTTTACAAGCATATGTTGTGAACCCTCTGTATGTTCAGCTTTTCCGAAGTAATTGGGGAATATTTATTTTTTATTTTAAAATGAAAAAGGGGCAAGAACAATGATACAGAATTTCAAAACAAGTAATAGAAGATTAACAATGGTTAATATATTGCATATTGTTATCTTCAAAGTAGTTCAGATTACAAGATAAAGGCATGAAAAAATGATCAAACAATGACAGCACAAACCGTTCTTTTTGATGAATTAAGATTAGTAATATAAGGGCTGGGAGTCTGGCTCAGTGGCTGAAGCGCCTGCCCTGGCAGGTGCGAGGTTGTGAGTTCAATCCCCAGTGCCGCAAAAAAAATAAAATAAAATAAAATAAAATAAAGAAAGAAAGAAAGAAAAGTAATATAATTATCTATCATATATATGCTATATATATATATAATCTTTTCCTTTCTTTTTTCTCCTTTCCCATATCCCAGTTGTTCTTACCTTATTATTATTTTTTTTATTGTTGTTTTTGGTACTCACAACCAGACAGGATTGAACTCACAACCAGGTAGACACTTATACCACTGAGCTAAATCTCTGGCCTTGTTTTTTGAGATAGAGTTTCACTATGCAGTTCAGGCTGGCCTTGAACTCACTTTGTAGCCCAGGCTGGTCTCAAATGATTATGATCCTCCTGCCTCAACCTTCCAAGTGCTGGGATTAAAGGCATGTGCCACCACACCCAGTTTGTTCTTTCCTTTTGAACAGTTTCTTCTCTTTTCAATTTCACAAGATCTATTGTACATTTTGGATCCTATCAACTCAGTTTTTTACACTAGAAAGACAATATGATATTTACACATGTGAGTCTGATGTATTTTACTCATGAGTGTGGTATCAAATTGCATCCATTTAGGTACAAAAGCCTTGACTTTATCTTTCTTTGTAGCTGAGTAGTACTCCATTGCATAAAAATACCACACCTTTTTTTTCCATTCCACAGTTGATGGGCATTTAGGTTGTTTCCAAGATTTAGCTATTACAGATTGTACTGCTATAAACATGGGTACACATATATTGCTGTGGCATGATGTTTACAGTTCTTCAGGGAAGATACCCCAAAGGGAAATAGCTGGGTGGCCTGTAACCTCTAATGCTAGTTTTTTGAGGAATCTCCACACTTATTTCCACAGCATTTATACCAGTGTATGCTCCCACCAACAGTAGAGAAGATTTCCTTTTTCTTCCCAGCCCCTCCAGCATCTGTTATTGCTTAATTTCTTGATGGTCACCATTCCTTCTGGGGTGAGATGGAATCTCAGAATTAATTTGCATTTCTCAAGTGATCAGTGATATTGAACATTATTGCATATATGTATTTTCAATTTGTATTTTTCCATTTGAGAAGTGTGTATTTGTCTCAGATGTCCATTTGTGGAATGGGTCATTGAATTTGGGGGGGGTCCTACTTTTTTCAATGCTTTGTATGTTCTAGATAGAAGTCCTGAAGAACAATTTAGCCTCCTATTTTTAATCTCCCTATAAAGTAATATATAGGTTATATTGTAATTATATATACCAATATATAATACAATGTACAATATAATATACAGTAGATAGTGATGTATAAACATATAATCTATAATATATATCTATGTATATTTAATTTATATTTAGTAAGTAGTTAAAATTTGCAATATATTGCCTCAAATTCTCTTAGATTAAAAAAAACAGCCATAGAAAGAATCATAAGAAATTTTCAAGTATGAAGTTGATGAGAATATTTTGTTTATGTGTAGATTGACTGATTGGCAACCAGTTAGGAATGTTGTAGATGTACTCAAGTAGAGGAATTTTGTACTAAACTTTGAAACAAGAATTCTAGTGGAGAACTTTAATGTTACCATGTATGGAAAAAACTGCTTCATTAAATTTTCATTTCATGAAAGCAGTAAATGTTACTTTAATAACAATCTAGCACAAATATTGCATTGTCTATTTTATTAGACATCCCTACTTTAAATGATATACATGGGTTTTATCTTCTTGATTGCAGTACATTTGTCCATGGCCATTCATGAAAAATACTGAGACAACAATTCAAGTAACAGCAACTTTCATAGTTTCAAAGAATCAAAATAAAAAGGACATTTAAAGTCCCACATTTCATCCACTTGTACCCCTATTGTTGACACATAACAGATATTTGATAAATATTCACCTGATATCAGAGTATTCTTAAGCCAACTTATGCAGTAGATGTAGTAGTATTTTATTGGATTGTTTTGTTTCTGTGTGTTTTTCAATATGTATTTATTCAATTAAATCTAAAAGAATCATTATTATTTTTCATAAAGTGTATCTTGCTGAATTTTTTAGCAGTTTCTGAGATTTGTAGACCAAGAAATTGCCAGGGTAGGAGACCCACATAATGAATAAAATCTGTTGATCATAATCGCTGCAGAATGTTCTGCATTTAAATATTTTAGAGCTGTATAAGATTTAGTTGCTCATGTAGACCCATCATGTCAAGTTCTTATTTCAAGCTTCAGAGCAAGTTGACCTTTATAAAGCATGTTTTATACATCCACGTTTACAGTCAGCAATCGGATATTTCTTTTTGAAAAGAATGAACTCAGAAGAGAGTATCTTCAGTCTTCTGCTGCCCAGAACAGCAGCCCTCTGTGTGTCAAGTCTGCCATAAAACTTCTAACCTCGGAAGGTTATTTTAATTCTGCAAAAAAGACAAAGTAGACAGACTGACTATACTATACTTCTTAAAATTTCACATTTCTAAGTACCTACCAGATAAAGTTGTTAGGAGGATTAGTTCATGATTTTAGGGGTTTCAACTCATGGGCTGCTAGCTGCATTTCTTTTAAGTCTGTAGTGCAACAGAATATCACGGTACTGAACCATAAATGGGTTAATGTATTCATGAAGTCAGAGCTTGAATGATCCTGTCATCTTGGAACAGATACCCATCTCGGAACATTGATAGGTTGGGGGCCAAACCTCCAACACATGAGTCTCTGGAGAGAATTTCAAATTAAAATCATAATAAGAAATATGAAATGTGCATTTTTTTGTATTTTAAATAGTATATAAATAGTTGAAAGGAAGACATTTTACTTCATGCAACTGTGGAAAATAATGTTTTGTTTTAAAACTAATTTATTTTGAAGTATAGTTGGAGTATATTTCATATTGAGCAATTGATGACTATTTAAAATTGTTTAATAAAATATTTCATTACTTAAATACTTTCATCCAAAAAATTCTGTTTTAAAAGTTGAAAGTTTTCTTATATACTTATAACTACATAATGATCTTCATTATGTAAATAATATTAGAATTTTATTAACAAATACTTATTGAATGGTGGTTTTAATACTGTACTCTTCTTTGGGAGCAAGAGGATTAGAAAGTCTATTCTTAAGGGCAGAATAATGTAGTACATAACTACTGGCTCAGTTGAAGTATGGCCCAGTGAATGGCGGTAAACAAAATGACTCATGAGAGACTGAATATAGAAACAGCTGAGACTAGACTGTGCATGACTATAAATGTCTCACCTACAATCTCTCCAACATCTGGCTTAGAAAACTCACCCATAACTTCTGTAGCAATTGGCTCAAGATAGTCAAGATTTATAAGCCATTTCCAGGCTAATGACTGTCATTTTCCAAAATGTTGCCATTACTTCCAACTCAGTACCAACAAGAGAAAGCCAGAAATATTCCCAAGAACCAGTTTCATAAGCTACTCTGCTCCAAGTAGCTACAGCTCCACCTGCCATTCTAACAACCTCCAATCAGAGAATATCAGAAACCTTTTTACTCCACTGCTGGCCTTTGGGTCTATGCCAAACATAAATAGAGATGGCTGATTCCCTTGCTCTAGCCAGTTCTAAATAAATAGCATCTGTTTATTTACATGTGGGTGGTCTTTCTTTATTTCCACAGACAACAGATGTAGGATTTCTGAGCATGGGAAGGGAATGAATGAAATGACTGTGGGAAAAGGAAGAGTCAGTAGTAACTCACAATTTGAGTTTGAGTGAATAGTAAGTTAGAACTGACAGTAGCAGAAAGTAAGAATTCAGGAAGTACAAAGGTTTCGGCACCAAGGGGACACATTTTGTTTGGTACATTTTAAGTTCAAAATATTCGGGAAGTGTGTAGGCAGAAAAGCTAGCAAGACATTCAGAAAACAGAACTCAAACTGCGAAGTACACTTAGATCTAGACATACCGATTTGGAAATAGTCCTTGCAAAGACAATAAATAAAACCAAATCAGTAAGAGTAAGTTCTTGCAGGATCGCATAGAGTAAGGAGTGGATCATAAAATATGTTTATGCATTCATTCATATATATTCATTGAAAAATTCCTGAACATATCTCTGTCTATGGGCATTGTACTTGATACTGAGGATAGATATGCTGTAACACTGGATATTTAAAGGGACTAGAAAGAAAATAAAAGTCTGTAAGTAGGATATCATCAACAGAATATAAAATAAAACCAAACAAACCAAAAACACATCTTTGAAAATCCAGGAAGGCAGTGGTATGATCCTTGTAAGAAGTGATTTTCACAAAGGAAGAATAGTTTCACCCTGATTGGGTGCTGCAAATATTCCATTGTGATACTGAGTCTAAAAGGAGCATGGAGCTGGATGTGGTGCTATGTGCCTATAAATAATCTCACCACTTTGGGAAGCTGAGTCTGGAAGATTGCAAATTCACCATCAGCCTGGGCAATTTGCCAACTCAGCAAGACTGTTTTAAAATAAAGGAAGGGCTAGTGATGTGGCTCAGTGGAAAGGTGCTGAGTTCAATCTCCAGTACCACACAGAAAAAATAGCATGTGACTTGATATCTTGGTATCAATGGAAATGTCTACCAAACATTGCAATCAGAGTTTTTAGGGTTTCAAGGCCTAAGAGGTCAATATAGAGGACTCATTGAAGAGGAAACTGACAAGTAGGTTGAAGAGTTATGATAGTCAAAGACAAAGCTCTTCTGTGAAAGGAAAGCTTAAAAGTGTAGCTAGAAAGGAAAGAACGAGAAGAAATTCATTGGTGTTAAAAAAAAAGCTCAATGATCTGTTTTAATTCAGGACTAGGAAAAGAGAATGAAAATAAGATTGTGAAGAAGAAACATTCTTTCTTAAAAATAAATGGAAGAGGAACTGATGAAGGTATATAAGTACTTTAGAAGTGCAGTACAGGAAAATTGAAGCTCCATATTTGAATAATCATCCACTTAAAATGTAAGAAAAAATATTCAGAAAGAGAAGAAGTTGAAAATGTTTCATTTTAGTAGATATTAGGAAAATAAAGCATAAAGGAGTTTTGAAAAATATCATGAGGCGCAAGTACCACAGCTGTGTAGTAGTACAGCAAAAAACAAAACAAATTTAAAAAATGGAAGAAAAACTTTCAATATAGTAACTTTCCTTTCCAAAGATTAGAAGTCAGAGAGGATTTTATGAAACATCATCATTTAATTGAATAGAAGGAAGATTAAGCAGAGAAAACAGATGTGGGACCCTTCAGATACATGATCTAGAACTAGTCCAACTTAGAAATAAAGAAACCATACGTTGAAAAGATTTTAACAACCTACCAATGTTATTAAAGATTCGGATCCATCTCTCTGAAGTGGAGCCTGAATTTCTGCATTTATAATATAACCAGACCTATTAGGGAGAATCTGTATTTTAACAACAATTCAAGTGATTTTTTATGTGCAGTGATTTGAGATATATGGCTGTATATCCTGATATCTAAATTAGCATTTGGGAGGAAAATATGATAAAGAAATAAGAGAATACAGGGTGCTTTCCACAGCTTTACTGAAACCATAAAGTAAAGCTACAAGAAGACTAAAGACATTCAAATAATGCTCTCCCTTTATAGACAGCGAGGGAGATGAATGTGGTAGTCTTGATGGCAACTACAAGACTGTAAGACTGTAAGCTTATCTCTGCTGGTGCAATTTTGAAGTGAGATGAAAATGAATGTTGTCATGGTTACCCATTGATTTACATAAAGGTTAAACCGATTCTGTATACTTTCACATATTCTTACAGATTTCCCAATATGACTATTTCCAGTAACTAAAGGATGATTATATTATTCTGAGAATTCCAATTTACTGTATTATTTACTTCTCAAGTAAACACGGATATACACATGGCACACTTCATGATGAGCACTTTTATTTCTTTAAGCATTGCCAGTTAGTGTGGCAGAAGGTCAGTTTAGAAATATGACAGTTTAACTCATGAAAAAGTGTCTGGAGGATCTCTTTGTAATACACTCATCTATAATTTGAGGTTATTGTTGTCAACTGTCTCAACACATTAAATTATGTTTTATAAAATTTTAGTGCTTTGAATAATTTAGTGATGCATTTTCAGAATTGTGATATTCAGAAGTCAAAACATTACATATAAGGATGTATAAATTCTGGATCAAGAAGTATAAATCCGGCTCTATTGAGCAATGCATGGCACATTAGACTGCTAAGAGACATGAATTCACTACCGAAATGTCTTTCATGATGTTGTTTTTCTACATCCTTAACGATGAATACCATTGTAATCACTATTTTTATTTAATAAATTTTAATGAGGATAAAATTTTACACAGTCACTTTAAATTTTATGAATACAATCGAAAAATTGATATACATTCATTTACAAGAATAACAAAGGAAACTCTGCCAACAGGCTAAAAGATAAACTCTACCCTATAGTACTTACCAGCAACAATTTTTTAAAAACAATTTCTAACCAGGAAACTTTGTGTTTCATGTTTCAAATAGTTTTCAATTATAAAATGAAATCTTCACCATATCTCTAAGAGGCTAGTGTTTAGTCTTGATGTTAGTTAATTTACAAATACCTACCTCAGTAGATTTTAGACTTTGGAAGACAGAGATTATAATTCTTAATTTTATTTTTATTTATCCTAACGTATACTACCATATTTCATAGTATGAAGTTAATAAATTTAGATAAATTTGAGGTCTCAAAAGAATATGTCATGAATTAATTAATTAATGTAGGACAATAAAATGTATCCAAGTCATCTAAGATATGACATTAAACTATTAGTGAATAAGACACTTGTAAAAATAATCTTAAAAAGTAATTCACATACCATAAAATTCATTTTTGTACAAACCTTAAAAATGTCCAATACTCTATTTAATATTTTCAGAATTATATTATTACTACTGCTATTACTATTGTACTTTCGTCACTTGCAAAGGAATTCTATAGCCTTTGGTAGGCATTTTCTATTTCTGTCAGCCTTTATCCCTGGAAAACCACAAATTTATTTTCTGTTTCTGTGAAATTTATTTCTCGGTCTCATTGAAGAAATAACCTACGCAAGTCTGAGGTGACACACCTTACTCTGTGTGAGGGTGGTGGAGAACAGAGAGTATGTTGGCCTCTGATGACATAAAATGGTTGTTGCAGCTATAGGCATTAATTCTGCATTTCAACCCCCAGTGAAAAGAAAGGAACAAAGATGTTAGACAAACTTTTTACATTCAGTGACATTTTCGAGACTTTGCTGACTCTATTTCCACAAACACACTTTTGCCATTACTCAATCTCTTGGCACTGAGACCAAAAATCACTCTCTTGCTCCATGTGATTATAAACTTACCTGAAAATCAGGTATACTCTTACTAAAAAGTAAGATGAGAGTTTAAAATACATACTGTTTTTATTGAAATGATAAACTTTTGTTTTAAGTGTGTTACCTGCCCCCATAAGATATGTGTTTCTGAGATAAGATTGACAGTCTTCTAAGAAGTACAAGTGTTTTTATAATCATTATTTACAGTTTTCAAAGTAGATGAAAAGATTTCTGACTTCCAAAGGAAGGTTTTATGATAACCTATGCCTGAACTATTTGCACATTACATGAAATGTTCAGATTTCTTAAAATCTTCTTATGTTCTGAAATACATTGACAGAAAACTTCAGACATTGGCAGGTCTTATAAATAATGCATAGTTTCAAGTGAATATGTAGTGAGGTAGGTATTATGGAGCTATCACTATGTAAAATTAACCATAATAATAATAGAGTTGTAAGGATAGAAGATTTTTAATTTATTCCACATGTAAATTCAACAATTGAGGATGTCATGACATCTTTACTTTTTAGAGTTGGCATTTCATATTTCTTTCTAAATAGACTAAAAGGGCAGCCCCTAATTTCCTTTACATTTCTTCCTTGTTAAATTGATATTTATGCTGCATACAACTATGGATCAGGAGAGTTAACATTTGAAACTCAGCAGTGTCATCTACTAGGGGTGTGCCCTTGGACATATTCATTAATCCCTGTAGTCAATTTTTAATGACTACAGTAAGATTGTTCAAAATATCTTATAGAATTTGTGGGAATAAAATGAAATGAACTTAAGTATTTGATATACTTCTGGGAAAATAGTATGCATTCAATAGCTGTGTATCGCTTATCTCCTAGAAATAACCAGCAAAATTAAGAATACACATATACTAATTATATAATTACCACTAATCTTGGAAATAGTACTTCATTTATGTGCTCATTCAAATAGTATTTAGAAAAATACTGTGCAATGATTAAATATCATTTAGAGATGTTTTGGCATAATGGTTAAGAGCAGAGTCTGAAGGTTTTAGTGAAAACCTTGTGTGAGAAAGAACAATACCCTAATGACTCAATTTTATTTCTCTAAAGTACAGACATAGTCATGATAATTAAATGAGTTAGTTGGTTAATACATAAAATAGTACAGTGCCTAACCTATATTTGGTAAGTATTATCTACTAAATTATTCCACCTTGTTATATGACGTAAGATCAGGTTGAACTTTTTTCTTTTCTTTTTTTCTTTCTTTTTTTTTTTTTTTTTTTTTTTTTTTTTTTTTTTTTTTTTTTTTTTTTTTTTTTTTTTTTTTTTTTTTTTTTTTTTTTTTTTTTTTTTTTTTTTTTTTTTTTTTTTTTTTTTTGGAGGGGAGAACAAGATGTTGCTATGTCTCTTGAGAGAGCCTGAAGTATGCTAGGTAGCTCAGACTATCTTTGCCTCTAGAATACCAGGGTCAGAGAAGCACATGCCACAATGTCTGCTGTTAGATTAGGTTGAATTTTTACTCCACAGCTTATTAGTAAAACAGCTTTTAAGAATTTGTTCAGGTAAATTCTAGCACTCAGTCTCTTATTCAAAATTGTGCAAAAGCTCTAAAACATGAGACATTTGTGAGCATTGAGTGAGGACGCATGAAATAAAATACAGTAATCTTATAAAAGTATTAATTATCTGTGATGATTAAGTATTATTTTCTTAAACTTACCAAGGTGTCTTTAAAGTTATTCATAGTTAACTATTTAAAAGTATTTACATTTATTTAATACTTTTGTTGTAAGTATAGGGATATAGTTCAGTGGTAGACCTCTTGCCTAACATATGTAAGGCCCTGGATTCAATACCAACAATTGTGAATGAATGAATGAATAAAAACTGTTCTCTAATTTTCAGATTTCCAAATTATTTTAATATTTAATTCCTCCCTCTGATCTCCCCAAATTAATCTCTCTGAAAAATTAAACCAAGTAGATGTAAAGCACTTTAATACTTTATAGCATCAGAGAAATCACCATCTGACATGCTAATTACATGAATTTGTCCAAATAATGTCTTGAGTCTGATAAATTCACGCAACAATGGCATGTATTTACCTTTAGAAATACTAATTTAAGTGCAACTATTAAGCTTTTTTATTAATTTGATAGTCATACGAACATAACTCTGAAGAATTCCTTCTTTGACATGACGGTTTAGGATGTTAGAATTATGAAATTACCAGTAATTTCTCCTGAAGTTTCCTTACTTGGTTTAGCAGTAGTATTTTCTGATTGATTGCACCTCCAAAAATAAGTGCATTTAACTGATCAAGTGTAATTAACTAAAAGCTTCTATGAAATACAATTTCCTGAAACACATCAAGGATAAAACTCTAACCCAGCGCCACTATCATTCACAGTTTAATAACTAGTCCTTCATCACAAGTGTCTCCTCTAAAAGTATTTATGCATGTGATATTAAAATTGACTCTTTCCTCTTTAAATAAACCCCAGTCAAGCCTCATATACATCACTGAAAAAGTTGGAGTTAACTGTATCCCTACATGAGGTTTCCTGTGCGCCCAAAAATCACCTCTCAGGCTTGGATTTAGCCATAAGAAAGCGACTTGTCAAATACCTTCCATGTAATTTCTGGAATCTCTGAATTAATTAATTGATTAATTAGTTTACTTATTTGTTTTTTTGAGACAGGGTTTTGCTATGCAGTTCAGGCTGGCCTTGAGCTCACTTCGTAGTCCAGGCTGGCCTTCAAACCTCAACAGTCCTGCCTCAGCCTCAGGAGTGCTGGGATTACAGGTGTGCGCCACCATGTCCGGCCTCTACATTTAAATATGGACAATAGTTTAACAGTCTCAATGCCCACTGTATCTATTCAATGTAATGATGTTATTAATACAAAAGGGTAAGCATTGGATTTGTTGTTAATAATTAAATACTCGTTCTCAGATTTCAATAAGCATTCTAGATGTGCTTTCCATATTGAAATTCTATTAGTCAGCTAAAAGTCTCAATTTAATATTACAAATATACAGCATGGTGCCCACAGGAGAAATTTAGCATCTGATAGTGCTGAAAGAAATAAAAAAGAAACTGTTGTTTCTGTATTATTAAGTCAAAATCTTAGAGCTTCAAATTTTTAATAATAAAATGGTAATAACAATTAAAATATTTAATTTGTGTATCCAGGAGGTTTATTGGATATTGGTAATAATTTTCTTTCAGTCAAACGATGATCGTCACCCTTTTCTAGTTTCACCAAAATTTGTTGCCTTGTTTGATAAAAAGGAAGCATGGGAAGATAGTACTGAGTCCTTGATTGAGTTTGAGGTAGAAATGTTTCAAATCACACTGTACAGATTCTTCAGAGAAGTTTCCCTATTTAACAAATAGCAATCAGAACTAAATCTCCTGAAATTATCTTTTCATTCCTTTTAAAGAGAATGAAAGCAGAAAGTGATGCTAGGAGGGTGCGTCTGAGACGCAAAGGATTAAGTCCTGTGCTCATGGTTGTGTAAAAGCAGGGAGGAGCAGGAGCTTCTGTGGGGAGCTCTCAGCACCGGCAGGGGGAGACCTGGCACGATGACAGACAATTAGAGTGAAGCGAGATAGACTGGGAACCGTGGATGGGATCCATCTAATCCCTGCCACTAACTACCTCACCGATTTGCTCAAAAATATGGGAGGATTCATAATTGAAGTTATAATTCCATACATGAATTTCAGTTTGCAGAATAAAAACAGCATACTTTAACAAGTACATTAGCACCTTCATGATGTGACATTATTTTCCTTTAATGTTTCATGAAGAGGATGATACAAACATTTACTTCATTTTTCAAATGGTTCTTTTTGATGTCTGATTCACTTTCATGTGTGACACTCTGTTCTAAGTGTTAAATATCACTCCTTGGTCAATGAATTTATGTATAATGTTTCTTTAAATTACGGTAAAACCAGTTGGAACAATTATCATTACATAGATACTGAACAGAATGTATCTTCCAAAACAATACAGACCATTAAGGTATTGACCTAATAGATTTAGTGTATTACAGTTTCTCCTTTATTATCTTATATTGCAATTATCTAGACATCACAGAGCAGAGTACCTATACCACTCATTCAGTTTCCTAGAGTTCAAGAGTACTGTTAATTTCTTCAAGAATAACAGAGACTATATGTTGTTTCTTTTGTTTAATTAGAACAGCATTTACATACTTAGAAATAAACAATCTTTTAATTTTTTTATTCTATGAAAAAGTAAAAACAAAATAAGAATAACTAGGTAATACCCTCTGTACCATTATCTTCAAAGTAGTTACTCAGAGTATAAGACATAGACAAAAAAATTCTTTCCTACAAAAACGAAACAGATAATTGCACAAGTTTTTTTTCAATGAAGAGAAAAACTAGTAGTATAAATGAAACAAATTAGCGTATTATTAAAATATTTTGAAATAGCACATAGGTTATTATTTGTTTATTTATTTATTGGCGAGGGTTGTTCAAACTTCCTACCTCCTATTTATCTGTGGTTTCTCTTATATGAAAAACTCTCTCTATATATACACACATATGTGTATATATATATATATATACACACATATATGTATATGCACATGTGTATAAAGAAGTAAGGTAATTTAAAAACTAAGTAATGTGTATTTTTTAGCTAGTATAAATGCATCAAAATGATAAAAATTTTGTTTGCTTATTTGATTGTTCTTGTTTTCGTTGTTTTTGGTACAAGGAATCACACTTGCAAAATGACACTTGCCAGTCAGGTGCTGAGCCACTGAGCTAAATCCCAGCAACAAAAATAAAATTTTTGCAAAAAATGCAGCAACTATTAACTAAGGTCATTGATGATGTTCTCTAGGTGATTAGATTTAAAGACAGTATCATACCACATTTTTATTAAACCAAAAGCCTTTGACCATTTAGAATGTATGATAAATTATGGAGTACTATGCTGTCTTTAAAATTGTTTATATACATGAAGAGTTCTAGATTATTCGATGATTAAGATAGATGAATCAAGTATAAAAATAGGATTAATATATGAAAATCACATTTCTGATACTGCTAACAGAATGCAGCAGGTATGGCTCACTAAAATAATATATGCAAAATAGATTCTGCCTGCTGAAGTATCAATCACGCATAGTCCCACAAGAAGGAAAGAAGATAACAAAAATTTTCTGCTTGTTTGTCATCCTTGCTTTAAACAGCCTAAATTAAAGCAATTAATCTTAAACCACAATAATTTGATGTGAGCTGATGTAAGTGGTAATGCTTTTTTCAGACAAGTATTGTCAAAATTGTCAAATTAAATGTACATTAGTTACTCAAAGGACAAAATTTCTCATAATATTGAATTACTACCATTTTATGATGTTTGAATTAAAACTGAATGTCAGAACTAATATGAAATATTTTTGGTTGTACTTTTCTAGGTCTCAGGGTGGTGAACTTTTTCTTTGAATTCCTAACGTGTGATTTTACGGTAAGATGGTAATTAATATACCTAATTTTAGAGTTGTTTTCTTTTTTGATTATTCCTGTTTAGTACTATCTAGTTTTAAAAAATAAAGAGAATTCAGATGAGTCCCTTGCTATTTTATCATACATGTTGAAGAAACTGTGAGATATTTTCAATCAAAATGTTAATGTTTTTGGGTAGAGTATAGTAATAATATTATTTGATACCGTCTTTCATAGGACTCTAAGTGAATTAAAAAGTCATGGCACAGAAAGGTAAAGATTTATACAACAGAAAAAATACTTTGGACATGAGTGACAATTTTATATATTAAGTTTTTCATAGCAAGGTCTATTTGATGCCAATGAATAGAGACAGTGAGTTATTTAAAGTAAAACTTATTTTATCACCTGTCAGGATTTATCAAAACTAGGTTCCTTTATGAAGACTTGATGTCCAAGCTTCAGGGAATTGAAAGTAACATGTAACTGTGGAAGTAAAATAAATAATGAGTGAATTCTAAGGCAAGTTTTAGACAATTTATTTGTATAATAATTCACTACAGAACATATACATGTATAGGCTTATTTGTGCTGTGAAAGTGATAGTTCAGTTTCTAACAAAATAATCTATAGAGTGTATCTGTTTTTAAATACTAAGCATGCCGATGGTATAGCTTGTAGTAAAATATATACAATCCAGATAATTTGAGCATTGTATTATGAAGTTTATATGCAAGGGGAAATTATAGTCTTGGAAGCATAAAAGCAATCAATGAAAACTGTTTATATGGGTATGCAGATTTTTGAAATGTATTTTGATGAAGATATTTTAAGTGGTTGTAGGTAATAGCCACCTCTGGGAACTCTAAGGTGTGATTTCTTATTGGACTTTTTATATACATTCACCATATGATTATGAAAGTGAGTCTCACATGGAAGGAAAGGGATATTCCTTTGTCTTACCAGGAAGACTTTGCTAGTGTTGGAAGAAATTTTGGTGAATTATTTGAATATATATAGAAAATAATTTTATAACCAAGACATGCATTTTAAGACGTGCATTTATGTAATTATAAATCATAATTTCAGAAATACACCTGAATGAAATTTTTCATAAATTATTTCAACTTATAATATGTTTAAATGAATATTTAAATATTGTATAATGTTTAAAAGAATTTTTAAATATTATAAATATATTATATACATATATAAATATATACATATATATTTATATAAATACTATATAAATATATTTAAGCATTATATAATATTTAAAAGACATTATTACCAGCAGCTTTGATTTTCTTACATAAATATACAAAGAGAAGATTACTCATCTCTTAAATACAGTCTCACTGAATTATAAAATGAATTCATATAGCTAGCACTCATATAAATTTAAAAATTTGAAAGAGCCATCGGAGTGTCCCTATTTTGTTATTTATTAGTCACTGTTCCCATAGTACAAACACAGTATCTTGACTTTTAAAAGCATAATTTCCTTTCTTTTTTACATTCTGTAAATTAAATCATACAGTAGATTCTATTTTTTCCTCAACATTATGCTTTTTGAGATTGTTATGTGTGATAGTAAATTACTCATTTTCATTGTTTTGTAATATTCACCTGTGTGAATAGTCCAAATTATTGATCCTTTCACTTGCATCATAAGCATTTGAAGAAACTGTATACTTTTGTTCTTATGAATAGTGGTGCTATAGATATCAAGGCTATGTCTTTCAGCAATAAATGTGTGTATTATTTTGAGCATGTATGATATTTATATTCTGGTGTAGTAGATAATGACAGTTCACCAAGGTGGCTATCGGTTTTTGAAAACAGGATATGAGAGTTCAGTTGCACCTACAGTTACCAATATTTTGAAATTTTTGTCCTTGTAATTTTAGTCATTTTGGTATTTCTATCATAGTATTTTAATCTGAATATCTTGAAGACTAATGATAAATGTTTGTTTTAAGCTTGCTGTGGTTCTTTCTTGAAGTATCCTGAATTTATTGTCTTTCTCTAGTAGATTATCTTTCATTAGATAGTGATGGTGACTGTCTTTAGATGTGCTGTCATGGCATTCTTAAAGTCATGAGTAGATTCAAAATGCTTAGCTTTCATGGTTATTTTGACTTTGGGGAAGACTGAGAAGTCACATGATGTCAGATCCTATAAATAAGGTCCATGATGTTTTCCTGAGCCTGCCTTTCCCTTGACTGGCACTTTGCAGCAGCGTTCACCATGTTGTTGATTGAAATTTATAAAGACTCTCAGGAAAGAGAACTCACAGAATTGCTTGAGAAAGTGACAAGAACTATGGGATAAGTTTGTTCAAAGTTAGGGGATATATTTGGTGGGGAGGGGAGTTAATGGCAATACGTCTTTTAACATAATTTTTAAAAATTTAAATATTGTATATTTTGATCAACACTTGGAAATATAATTACAAAATGCTTATCTAAATAGTTAAATTAAGTAATTATCACTATTTTCATATTTACATATTAGGTTTATATTAAAACATCAAAAAATACCTATGGCAATTTTTCTCTTTATTAAATATATATTTTTTCATGGGCAAAACAATATTTCTTCACATCACTATTTTGTACCTGGTAGGAAGAATGTTTTAAAAATCAGTGTTATTTCTGTATTAAAATTCTGAGGTAATTATGCAAGTTTTAGTACCAGATTGTACTACCTAACTATGCATGTTTTTTGTATTACATTTATTTTTATTCCTGAATAATCTTGATTTCAAAACATTCATTTTTATCCATGATAATTCGTTTTTAAAAATTATTCATACATGCTAGATATTAGTCCCCTGTTTGAGCAGTAGCTGGCAAAATTTTTCCCATTCTATAGGTCGCCTCTTCCCTCTGCTGGTTGCCATGATAAATGTAATCATTCTGTATTGCAAACAGGTACTAATAAAAATAAAATTTAAAAAAGCACTAGTTAGCAACCCAAAAATAAATTATAATGGAATCAGTAAGAACTTAGCATAGAATTTCATTGGATTCCTAGTACTGTTAGATGGACAATAAATTTCTATTATTTTAAAGGAATTAGAACAATTTGGGTGATGGGAAACGATAATGAAGTTGAAGAATATTTATTACCCAAATAAATAGCAACTTTGAAAAGTTTAATAATTACTGTTTTGTAGATAGTTCTATTGTCCTGAATATTGACATACAAAAAATGAAGCTTTTGTGTGTGTGTGTGTGTGTGTGTGTGTGTGTGTGTGTTTGTGATAGGTGTTTAGAGAGGGTGGGGGGAGAAAGAGAGGAAGACACAGAGGTTTTACATGATCTAAATTCTGAAACATCAAGATTAAGATTGACTGTTCCACTCTCCTGACCTACACCTGAAAGGCAATAATTAATAATGCACATAGAATATTAGACAAATCATAAATTCTCTGAACAGCTACAGCTTGTGGACAGTGTTAGTTTTCTTTTAAGTGTGAACTTTTAAAATAATCATTTTGTCCCAGATACCAAATGAACTTATGTGAGTTATACTAAATTCTTGAAAGTGTTATGTGAAAAATACTAGCCAAGAGTAATTTCTTTTGTTGGCAAACTTCTGAAAATGAGCATTAAATTACAAAATTTTACTGTTCTCTTATAAATGATAACATGTAACTAATAGATACCTGCATTCAAGCAAAAATATTTAGGGTATCTATCTTAAATTCCTATCTACAAAAGTTTATAATATCTCTTATTAACAAACTGACTTCTCCATGTTCATAGAAACTACATGAATTTTAGGATATAAATCTACTAGAGAAGGCATTATTTTAGCATCATTTTGTAGTGAGTCTGTTTGAAATGGCATATAGCATAGTGAACATGTTTATCATTGTGGAAATTGATTTATTCACTTCCTAAATGTAGTTTTCAAAATTTAAAATAGTGATAACATATGTAACTTTTACTTGCATATTCACTTTTTTCTTGTTATCTTTAGTGAAGATTCTTAAAATAATTTTTAAATATTTTGTCTACGATTTTTCATTGTTCTTTGAAGTACCATTAACCGAGGAAGTCAAATGTCCTTCTAATAGAGAATTCAAGCATGACAACCGATGTGTTAAGTAAAAGTATTCCTACACAACACTGTTTTCAATACTATTGCTGGAGCATGTGCCCACACAGGTAATAAAGATACTACTGTTACAGGCAACGGAGTTAGTTAGAAATATTATAGGCAGTCAGACAGGGCTAGGCCCTCAAAGGAGCCGGCACAGTGGACCAGAGGTCCTATGACCTTGGAAGAGATACACACTCTTGCTGTGGGCCAGATTTCAAGACAGAAGGCAAGACAAATGCAACCACACCCTGAGTATAAACATTAAGGATTAGGTATGGATTATCCTGAGAAGCCAGGAACTACCATCCCAATCGCCTACAGAAAGAGTCACTGATCCGTAAGAATGCTCGCTTGCTATGTGACTCCCTTCTCCTCTTGTCCCTGATTTGGTCAATCTTACCTAAACAATTAATCTTACTGGTTGTCCACAGTTCTGTCCCACCTCAAACCTGTCTGTCTTGCAAGTTCCCAGTTTTCCCCATCATGGTTTTACTCTATAAAAGTCATTAGAAAAGACAGAGTCTTTGGCAACCCACTCAGGACCCCTTCTGTCTCTTTCTCTCTCAGACAGAAGCTTTATTTCTCTCAACAAATATTTCTGCTCTTAACCTCCGTTGTTCCTAAAATTCATTCTTCAATTTTAGAGAACATGAACTCATACTGGACACATAGTTGGTCAGGAGTTTCATTCCCCCATATCACTACTATAAAATTTTCAGGTCAAACCATCATATCAAAAAAAGGAGAATATAAATTAAGGATTAAATTTCATATATTTGGCAGAGACATTTTATTTTTCTTGAGAAATAAAAGAGTTATTGCTTAAAATTGTATAAAATTCTCAAAATAAAAGAAAATCCTACTTACTTTGCTATGGAAACACACACCCAAAGCACTGACTTGTACAATATTTTATTTTAAAATTTGGAAGTTATCAGGGACCTGGCCTAGATCCCCAATCTCCCAAACGAGTGTACAGCAAAGGTTAAAATAAGTGAGATAAAGTGGTATGATTTTAGGGCTCCAGGAGGATCAAAACCCTTCTACAGAGTTCAAGACTCTGAGCGCTAAGACAAGACCTGTCTCTGGGCAGCCTGTATTTCTTTTTTCAGTTAAGGAAGGGATTACAGTGGAAAACACAGGAAACTCAGCAGGATTTTGGGAGTGGTTTAAAGACTTTTTCAAAGTAGCATATTATGTAAATTTCAGAGAAGTATCTTGACCTTGAGTATAATCCTGAGATGACTCAGAAGACATAGATGATCTTATGCTAAAAAGAGTCAATGGGAAGTCTCAGATGGGTGGTACCAATAATCCTAATCCTTTCTTCCATTCCACAGGAAAATACACAAAACCAGACACTGTGAATTGGTGGTCCCCAACAAGAAATAATTTGGTTAAGAGTATGCACATAAGTAGCAATAACATACTGTAATTCTTCTGAGGGACATATGAAGACAGAATTTTCATATGTCCAGGAACAACTCATGTGTAAATATGAATTTGCTCAGCTCTTCATTCAACACAGACTGAGAGTAAACTGTGCTTGACACATTTGCAAGCACTGAGCTACAGACTAAAGAACATGCTTTGTACTTTGAATGCTGATTGTGAAGGGGAAACAAGGACATGTGATTACTGAACTGTAATTCAGCCTTACAATAATTATCTCTTCTAATCCTCACCATGCACCTATGAAGGAAGGATATTAGTCCCAATAGAACCAAAGCTTGGAGAAGTTAAGAAACTTGCTCAAGTTACATAAAAATATTAAAGTATAAGGGACATAACAGATGTCATGAGAAAGGAATAGAGCAAATATAAACATAATTACATATATTCACAGTCAATATATTTTATCAAAATAGTCATTTAAGAAAAGAATGTATCTATATGATAAATAAATTGCTAAGATTGCAATGATTTGCATTTGGCCAGATGCAGTGTTCTTTTCCTTATGTTGTTATTTTTATTACTATTATTGTGATTATTGCCATTGGTACTGTACTTACACTATAACTCTGATTTGTACTGTTATTAATTAACATACTATGCAACATATATGTGGGTCAGGGATTGTAATAAACAAGTACATATTTTCCTGTTTTTCTTGTGAAACCTAAGTGATACCTGTGTGGCTGCCTTAGTGACTTTGTCATTACTGGGACACAATACCTGGCACCCACAATTTAAGGAAGAAGAGGTTTATTTCTATCCATTTTGGTCTGTAGTTGGTTTTGCCTTGGGTCCCATGTCTGGTCACTTAGCCTTATGCTCTGGTACTTTTCTCCTGCTTTGCTTTCTGACCACCACGCTTCGAGAATTTTTGCTCCTCCACTTTATCTCCCCCTGTATAAACTATATTTGCCAGGTATTGTATTGAACAATAGGCAAGCTGAATAATATGTATATGATAATGGGGCAAAATAATTTCTAAGACTTTTTTCTTTTAGTCCTGAAGTTTTATGATGCTTTATCTCTTTATATAAAAGTGAAAGAACATTTTGATTGGCTGCTGAGGCATCTGAATTTTTGAGATTATACCACTGCTATCACAGAAAAAAAAATTTTTATTCTATACATGGACAAAAAATTTTCTTATACATGGGCAAAATAACATCTGCTCTTCCACAAAGAGAGTTACCCATAAGAGTGCAATGTATCCCTCTTAAAAGCCAGTGGGAGAAAATTAGATGGTGACACATGCGGACTGCTAAAAGAGGACTGAAAGAAGAAATCAGCTAAAAATACATGTTTGATAAACTGGGACAGCCTGGCCCAGTCTTTGCTGGGGATAGCTCTGGATCCTTTCAGAACTATGACTTTCTACATTTGGGCCTCTCTTTTCCTTGCTCATTTTTCTCAAATGTTTTCGGGTTGCTTGAGATGATTTTAAGTTTTAGAGTTAAAGGGATTTCTACAGTCAAGGAGAGCAGGATATTTACAGTCCCTGAGAAGTGTTGTGTTATATTAGTGGTGATAACCACTGGGATTCCCAAAAACGCCAGTGGAATTGAGAAGGTACCTAGAATTGTGTATTCCCCTGACTTGGGCATTTTCCTTACTTGACACTGAGCAATCAAAGTCTGAATAAATTTGTTAGAAAGCTTTCCTAAAAGTTATATAATATACAACTATATTATATATCATATAATATATAGCTATATAATATACAATATATAATATATATAATATATAGCTATATTATATAATATATAGCTATGTTTTTAAGACATTAGCCAAATTTGTTAGTCAAGAAATAAAAGAATAACCTGCGTTTTCATTTTATGGAGTGTTTTGAAAGAATGTAACAAGCAAAAAAGTGTGGAGAATTACTGCTTTCAGGATGCAGGTTATCTTAGTTACTTTCTGTCTTTGCTGAGACAAATAACCAACACCAGAAGTTAAGGGAGGAAAGATTTATTTAGCTCACAGTTTATATAGGTTTCAGTCCATAATCAGCTGGGTCCAAGGCAGGGTGGCTTGACAGAGGGGCATTCCAGGGGAGAAACAGTGCATTGCAGCAGGAGACAGCAAGACCAAATAAGGGAAGGTGAAACAAGTCTCTTTTTGTCTCTTATATTGTGTCCAGTCTACCTGGATTAGGGCAAAAAGTTTTATGGTCATATCAGACTTTGGGGGGTCATCCAGACACAAGCCATAACATAAATGTTAGGAAAGAATGATACATTCAGGATGATTTATTTACACATATATGTTGATACATATACTTAAAATATAATGATAATTAAAAACACATACATCAAGGCAGTTAAAAATAAGCATAAGTGAGTGAGACTGTTTCTATATTGAGGCTTTTTGCCAAAGGAATATTTTTGACATGTGAAAGTGGCACCTTGCTATTCAGAACTGAAGCTGTGTTGTTGGAATTTGTAGCTGTGTTTGAGGCATTTAGTAGCCCTGTTAATAATTTCCACTGCTGAACAAAAGAGTCAATATGGTTTAAAAGCTGTTGAGGAGATAGAAGAGCACAGTGTCAGAGAAATAAAGAGGGGAAAAGTTACTTCTTAAGCCAATGTGCCCATATTTAAATCCCAGTTCCAGCATTAATACTCCTTCGGTAATAAAAATTAGCTCTATTCTCTTTGCCTTGGGTTACTCATTTCTCAAGAAAAAGGTTGTAAGTTTCTAAATGATTATTCATGCTTTAGTCTTGTAAGCTACTTGTTTAATAAAGTTCCTGACCCATATAAGAGATGCATGTGTATAGTACAAATCAGAGTTATGGTATTAGTAGAGTAGTAATAGCAAAAATGATAGTAGTAATAATAACAATAACATAGGAAAAGATCACCACATTTGATCAGGTGAAAATCATTGCAATTCTAACAATTTATTTATTTACCATATAGATACTTTCATTTCTTAAATGAATATTTTGATAAAATATTTTGACTGTGAGTATAAGTGACTATATTTATAATTGTGGCATAAAGAATGTTTATATAGTAGTCTATCTCTTACATAACAAATTAGACTAAATAATCATGTTAATGCTATTTGCAAATCTAGAGGAACTGTAAATAAAATATTATCTACATGTTTATTATCTAGAGGAAGTAATGCAAACAATGTAAAAACGATTCATTTTAAAAGCCTTGCATGTTCTTACCTTTCTTGTCAGGTAACATAGTTTTTAATTTAAACTTAAAATAGTAAGTTATATCACAAAAGAAATGTAAATACACTTTTAAACTATAAATTACTCCTTACTTTAAGATAAACTCAATATAAAAAATTCAATAGCTTGCATATGGAACAAAATCATCTGAGAACAAAGCAGGACATGATATAAAGAGAAGGCAGTGATTGCCTGCCCTGTTTAAAATGATCTAAGCTTAGCTGCTCGAGGCTGACAGACATTTCCAAGTAAAGAACAAATTTATTGTGATGATCAGAGCATTTTGGTGGACACAACAGCAGCGTAATAAGACAAGCATGGAGGGGTTTTTCCACAACTTGTTTGTGACCTTCCACTTTAATCCAGCCATATCTATTTAATGCCATCATTCTTAGTAGCTAAAATCATTATTTTGTTCTTAAGGACTATGTTGCTGTCTTCTTATCAATATAAAAGTCAAATTCAGCCTCTGTTTTCTGATAATAGGAAATTGGAAAATTAATGTAATAATGCTTCTTCCAGTCTCAGTGAATTTAGATGAAACAAAAAATGACTTTAACATACTATCTAACAAAGGAATTTTTTCACTCATCCAAAATTACACATACTTTCTAGAGAAAATAATTATGTTATCTGAAGACCCACACATGATTCTAATATGATAGTATTAAATAGTTACACTTAAGGAGTTAGACACAATCCGTGCATGTGTTTTAATCCACCTATTTGAACTTGTGATTGAAATGAGTTGCTTTTATGTCAAATAGGCATTATTTCTATGTAAATTACTTTATTTTTTTATTATAGGATATATGAGAAATATTTAAGCGTATCTTTAAAAATTCAATATAAAAAGTATTCATATATTATTGCCTCGTCATTTTCAGTGCTCACACTTTCACAAAACAGTGATGAATCTGATCTTTTAACCAGACTTTTTCTTTTATAATTTCTATACTGTATAAAACTTTTTCATCTAAAGTTAGGATTTTCAAAAAAGGTATAAGATGAAAAGATATAAGATGAGGACTATTCTTAGCATTTAATTCAAAGAATACAAAGAATCATAAACATAGATAAAAATTTAGAGTAGACCTTAGATTGCTTCTGTGATTTGAGTGTATAACTGACTTTCCCATCATCTCTGTAGAGGCTGAACTGCTAAGTGAAATTAATTCCACTTCTCACTTTGAGCTTTTCTTGGTCTAGTTCAGAAGGTAGTTTGCCAGTTATGATTAAGATTTTCTTGGAGATGAGGTGCTGTTACACAAGAATACAGGGTTGTTAAAACAACTGTGTAAACATCATGGTTTATAGCAGTAATATGCAAATGTGGTCCACAGTGCCTCTCCCAGAGTAGCCTGATGGAACACAGACTTTCAGCTACTCCTGCTATCCAGAGCCTCTGACTCAGTGCAGGTAGAGTGAAGCCTAGTTACTGACATTTTAATCCAGAATCCCAAGAGGATTTGGAGCCACCATGCTAGAATACCTTGCAGGGAACTATTTTTGAAAGTAATGAACAGCAGAATATATTTTTGTATGAAAAGAAAAGTGTTCTGCATGAACATGAGGGGAAAACATGATGTGAAAAAAGAGGTGAGAAAATAAAAGGAACTCCAGTGTTTGAAATATTTAATGGGAAATTACTATTTAGTCTTCAAACGAAATCCTCATTTGATATGTATTTCCTCCTCATAATAAACAATGATAAAAAGCTAAGGCTCTTATGACATTAATGTCTGTTCCATATATTACCAGTATGTCAGATCCCAAGGCTCATGGTATTTTCACTACACAAAGATTGGTTGGAACAGCAGGATGGAAACAAAAAAAATATATATATTTAAGCAAAAATTCAGAAAAAGGCTAGCAGATTTTTATTTTAATTACCTTATTGAAAACAAAGAACCAGTGATGGGTTGAGAACTAAGGAAGAATACATCTCCAGCCACCGTAGTAACCCAGTATGCACCACAGAAAACAAATATCATTTACCACCTGGGAACTAATAGTTGGGGATTTGTTACAGTCTTCATTATGTTATCATTTCTTCCATAAGATTTTCCTGAATCCAAAATTAAAAGTGTTGTCATTGAAATTTGTAAAGACTTATCCCCAGTAAACACAATTTTTAAAATTTTGAACATCTTGATTGATACACGGTTTACAGATGCCCTCAATCTATGATAGGAATTCATCCTCATATGCCCTAATAAACAGAAAATATCTTAACTCAAATACATGTAGTACACCTAACCTACTGAACATCTCAGCTTAGACACACAGTTAGGTACCCTGTAGAGAATGGGTGCCTTATCTTGGTGGTAAAGTGGGTTACCAAGAGCTGCCCCTTGCTACCAGGTCCAGTACTAAAAAACTCCAGCACTGCATGTTAATCAGAAAAAATTCAAAATTGAAGGTTTGGTCTCCACTGTGTGTTATAAATTTGACGTCATCTGTAAACCAAAGGCAGTTTTATTTTAGGTAAAATACACATTTACATGGTCAGTAAAGTTTAAGCCACTTAGCCAGTTAGCAGAATTCTAGTTTATAGAAATTCAGTTAAAACTGTTGTCTTTTGAACTATGAAACTTTGAAGCTGCTATTTTTCATATCTGAATTTGTAAGCGCTGAAACTGAACCTTAGATTTAGTTTCTGACTTTCTAACTTTCAATTCCTCTTTTGAATTTCTAAAAATTCTTCTTATAAAGTTGTTAGCTTTCTAAGCATTTGAGCCCAACACAAACACACGTAATTCTATTTCTAGTATCCATGGCAAAGTTATATCTTGGGTAATATACTTATCTCCTGGATTCTCTTTTTACCTTTCTTACTCTCATGACTATTACCTGTAGTACATGATGAAAGATTGCTACTGACGACTAATATTTTTAATTAAAAGGATTCAAGAGTAATATTTCTCAAGAATAGATTTTAACTGTGAAATTAAAAAAATCTTAAATCTCATTTTGCTAAGACTTTAGTCATATAATAAGGGAAATGAATCTGACATTATGGCCTCTAAGTAGTAAGTATGCCTTTTAACTATCAGATGGATCAAATCTAGTATCCTAACTAAACACAATCATAGGATAATAGTTACATATTTTACTGATTTCTATATTAAGTTCTAAGTCAAAATTCTTGAGCTCTGCTCATTTCTTTACTTCCATGTCCAACGCTTACAATCTTCATACCAAGTGCTGAATATAACTTTACCTCTTTGACCCCTACCTTACATTGTCAACATTCTTTTGGAAGCCTAAGGCAAGAACATGGTGTAATATATGTTAAGTAACTCATAATGACATAGTCCTTGGTAACCAAGTTGTCTAATATATAGAGAAAGTAGAATTCTACTGGTGATGAGCACTTTCAGCTGATACTTATGAAAAATGGGTTCAATGATGTTTACTTGCTGAAAAATGCCATGTGTAGATCCTTTAGTCTGAATGCATATAGATTGTCAACTGTTCACACCTTTGGATAGATTGCTTCCATCTGTCAGGATCACACATGATTCTGATTAAATAAATTCTCTACCTATGAAACCTTTAGGCTTAACTTGTACTATTTATCCCGTATTATTTCTACACTCTAGCTAGCCTTCCCTCTGTTCCCAACATGTCAGAAACAAGTAATTTAGTTGCTAAGGCTTTTCCATTTGTCTAAAGTCAAACTTATCAATTTCTATAAAAATGTGTACGTTATCTTGCTCCCTATTTGACTTACCATGGATATCTGGAAGAATCAAGATTACACTTCTGTTGATTTGACTTGTTGATAGTGAGGTGTTTAGAAAAGCAGTAAATGCATTGGAAAAAAAGAGCTTTAGAGCATATTTAAGCTTACTAAAGCCTTTCAAGAATATATTTAATTCTAGTAGAAATAAAATAGATGGAATTTCATTGTAAAGCTGAGCAGAATTCAGCTTCTACTATGTCAGCTTTACATGACAGATTATTAATAAACTGCCACTGTTATCATTTGATACCAATCTTGGAGACTGCCTTTTTTTGAACTTGAAACTCTAATGTATTTTCTAAAGTAATCTTTACTTTGTGAACCAGTTTTTGCTTTTAAATATCTTATTTCTTGACTCCGTAGAAATTATTGTGCCATTTAACTAGTGATTTCATTTCATTATTCCAATATATTCCAGAACCCATTAGGGGCTTGAGTTCAAATAGATAGATTATTTATTATGTGTGTTAGTATTGCTGTTATTATTATATGAATGTGAAAACAAACACAGGATAGTATTAAATAAAGTTTACTTTAAACTTGTTTTCATGGCCATTTCTTCTTCTGGGAGTATTCCACACATCCACCCACTGACAAAATGAGAAGATTGGCAAAGGTAATTTTGCCTGTTGGCTCCCAAGGGTCTTCACCTACTTCTCTCTTGTGTTCACCACTGTCTGTTACAGATTTCCATTTTCTACCGTCCATATATTCTTGACTTAAACAAAATACATTGAGTATCTGTATTCATTGGGCACTGTGCTAGTGTGAACAAGGCCAAGTTAACTAAGAACCTGTGGAGCATTTACAGTACTAGAAGACTGACAGGTGCTAATGCCTACTCCAGCTACTATAGGATCATTACGCTGAAGTTCTCAGATATATAGGTAGCACGGTCAGCACACTAAAATGTCCTTAGTCAAAAGGAGAAAAGGAATAAGTTACTTCTCATTAAATTGTAATGACTAGGTTAAGACCACAGCATTGACAATGATAAAGAATATATACACAATGTATGTGTGTGTGTGTATGAGAGAGAGAGAGAGAGAGAGTGAGACAGAGAGAGACAGAGACAGAGAGAGAATGTAAAACCTGTAAATTCATGCAGATATGATTCACTTAGTTGTAAGCCACATGTTTTTCCTCACTGCCATAGTAAGAGGGTAAGTGTCAAAACTCTTTACTTGTTAAGCAAAGCTGGAAATAAAGGTTCATATTCGCAGTCCACTAGTCATCTGTGTTTATTGAGCACCTGTTATGGCTTGTACCTAGATGTCCCCTGAAAGCCTCATGCAGTCATAGGTGTGGTTTTTTTCAGAGGTGACTGGATCTAGACTGTGTGGCACTGAGACTGCTTCATGGTGAAATGCTAGGTTCAAGGACACTAGGTTTAAGGAAGTGAGTACTACCCACCCTAAGAGCAGGTACCCTGGATAAAATATGAGGGACAGAAAGAGCAGTGGTTTCTTTGGTTGATTTGCTACCTTCTGCCTGCCTTGAGCTGTTTTTCTTCTGCCATGCCTGTCTCCCATGCTACCCTGCCTTGGACTGAAACCTCTAAAACACTATGGGCTAAACAAACCTTTCCTCCCTTAATTTGTAGGTGTTGGGTATTTTGTCTCAGCAACAAGAAAATAAACTAAAACAGCATCTATATATTCCATGTCACATACTCTGTAGGATGATTTGATTCCACTAAGATAATGCAGCTTTAAAAATTGAAATACATTAAAGAAGAATAGGCACAATATTTGTGGAAATTAGGAACTCTGATTTTGCTTAGAGTACTCATATGATTTTACACAAGTTATTTACTTTTCTCACATCTTCTCTTCATATTTAAAACAAAGAGAATATGTAAAATTTGAATCGCTTCAAGTTTTAAATTGTCGCATCAGTTAAGATATTTTTTATCACAAGTAACAGGAAAGTAACTGCTTTAGATTCTAAGAAAGATTAATTATCATGTACAAGAAATTAACATTGCACAAGTCTGTAGATGACTCACGGACATCATCATGGACCTTTGACTGTTGGTCATTTTCCCCTGTCTCCTAGCATAGATTTGTCTTTGGCCAACTCCATCAATACTGAAAGATGTCTGCCACGGTAGGTTTTACATCCAGATGCAATCTATCTAATAGATGGAAACTGATGCTATCTTTGTCTTTTAAAATTAGAGAAACCTTTATGAGAATCCTACACATCCACCCACTGCCAGTAGAAACCTCTCCCTTCATATCTCTTTGATCAAATGCATCGTGATCTCCAGCCTAAGAGGACCAAGAACTGTTGACCTAGACCAATCAAGTTCACTCTCTGCATCTGGAAATATGCCCTGGGTGCTCAGATGCTCACTGCTGCACATAGGATAGGGAGCCTAAATAAAGAAATGAAAGTGGCCTTACGAAGCAGGAACACAGAATTGCCTCAGGACCAGGCCACCAAGGGTATCTATTACAGCTGTTATGCTTCATTGGTGGACTGTCTGCCTCCTGGATGAATATTTTTATTGTATCCAATGGCATGTTAGATAAACTACGGGTATACTTTACAAGGACCATTCTCCATGGACATTCAAATAAAATCAAACAGTGCTCATACTGGACATTAAACCTAGAAACTTGGATCTGCTCGGCGAGTGCTCTACCACTGAGCTATGTCCACAGCTCTTTCAAATCAGACTAACCAAGTAGATACCACCTATGGTTTACATCCAAATCTCTTCTCAAAATTCTTTAGTAACTCTTCATTTTCAAGACAAAGATTTAAAAATATATAAACAGAGATTCAGTATTTCGCTCAAAGCTACTGTTCAGTTCCCACCCACAAACACCTGAAAACAGATGCCAGTTTTTCTTGGTCTGCTCCCTTCATCCATGCTACTGTCAACAGCACAGTGATCAAGGCCCCAGAGGAACACCCCCATCCCTGCAGGAACACCCCAACCCCATGCTCATTCCTTCCTGCAATTCCCCTCTGAATTTGACCCATTATCATATATTTGATGAAAGAAAAAATTGCTTTTTCATCATTTTTTTTCAGGTTTCAACACAGATTCCACTACCTCTGTGAAGTATTTCATGAAACCGTAGGCCACTCATATACTCTCATTTTCCTGTTGAGTTTTCACCATATTATCCATTATATCTATTATTTCATGTTTTTTTTAATATATGTGATGACCTCTCTTCACTTGAGTTTTCCACTTTCTAATGACACCATTTGCATTTTTGCTGCCTGTATATCTTTGGCTCTGAAAGAGCTAATTTAAGGTTAGGGTTATCTCTGTTTTCTGTGGCATATGCCTATATAAGACAATAGATGTTCCTATCAATGAACATAAACCAGGGAAACACCTGAGGTATGTTTTTTTTTTTT
>RJWM01023014.1:0-32590 GCA_004363535.1 Dasyprocta punctata | reverse complement strand
CTCCCGACTTCCCTCTTTTTTACTTGATTAAGCAGTTAGGGTATTTCTAGCCCCAGAGCAATGGGAGAAGTACTGTTTTCCATGGTTCCTAGTGTGTATGTATCCTCACCCTTTTATGCACTGACCTTAGCCCTGCCTTCCCCTCTGCTGCCTCAGTCGTGGAGATGTCCTGATCAGCTTGTAGCTCAAATCCCTTGCAAAGGGTGGATGAGGTATTGCCTGTAAAAATGAGTGCTTCTCAAACTATGTTCCATGCAACATTTTGGGAAACTGTGCCCTGGCCTTCCTAAGACATAGACATTTTAACTTGTTTCCTACCCTCCAAGGTAGACACTACTCGAGAGCCTTCTCAAGACATCATCTCTACAACTTTCTCTCAGTAACTTTGTTGGTACCGTTGAAATGATGGTCGGTCCTCCCTTCTCAAGAGAGAGAGGCCATGGGCTCAGACTACCATTGGGAGCACCCAAGACAGCACCACTGTCTTCCTCAGCATCTGAGTCCTTAGTGGGGTCTTCCAGCTGGACTGATGGTAGCGCTACAGGAGCTGAGGAGACACTGTGTGAATTTTCTAAGTGGAATTTCCCTTCCTCCATTTATCTGTTTATGCCTGCTGTCCTGAGAATTGAACCCAGGAACACTCTACTACTGAGCTGCATCCAGACCCCTTTGTAAGCCAGTCGTGGTGGTGCATCCCTTTAATCCCAGCACTTAGGAGGCTGAGGTAGGAGGAGCGTTGTGAGTTCGAGGCCGGCTTTGGCTACAACGTGAGTGCAAGACTGGCCTGAACTATATAGCACGAACCTGTCTCAAAAACCTAGGGCTGGGAGTTTGGCTCAGTGGCTTAAGTGCCTGCCTGGCAGGCATGAGTTTGTGAGTTCGATCCCCGTGCCACAAAAAATAAAGTTGTGATACTTAAGTAAGCTTAAGGCAAAATCTATACTTAAAAAAAAAAAAAAAAAAGATGGACACAGTAGTGTACCTGGTACCTGTAATTCTAGCTAGTTGCCAGACTGAGACAGGAAAAATCACAAATTTGAGTCCAGTCTGGTTAACTTAGTGAGACCCTATCTCAAAATAAAAATTAAAATGACTGGAGAGCTAGGCACAGTGATACACGTCTGTAGTCCCAGCACTCAGAAGACAGAGGCAGAAGGATCGCAGTGAGTTTGAGACCAGCCTGCACTGCAAAGTGAGTTGAAGGCCATCCCAAACTACATAGCGAGACCCTGTCTCAAAAAGATGACATTGATATCATCTTCATCATCATCATCAAATGGCTGGAAATACAGTTCAGTGGTAGAGTGATTTGCCTAGAATGCATGATGTCCTGGATTCAAAGCACAGTACCACATGCTCACACACTAAAAACTAAAAATACTTACTTGGACCTGCCTACAGCTTGAAAAGTTACTAAGAAGGGGTTGGGGAAGTAGCCCAGTGGCATAGGACAGTCAGCATATGCACAGTTGAGCCCATAATTTCAATCCCCAGCACTGAGAAAAACTTTTAGAAGAAAAAGGCATCAGGTGGGGTGGTGTACACCTGTAATCCCAGTCTTCAGGAGACTGAGGCATGAGGATCACCTTGAGTTTGAGGTCAGCCTGGACTACAAAGTAAGTTCCTAAACTACACACTGAGACTATTCTAAGGGACAAAAAAATAAATTAATTAAAAATTAAAAAATAAAGCAGAAAATGAGATGGACATGATGGTGCATATCAGTAACCCCAACTACTTGGGAAATTGAGCCCATCTTGGCAATTCAGGCACACAGTTTCCAAATGAAAACACACAAAGGGTCCTCAAACTCACTGCGATCCTCTTGTCTCATTCTCCCAAATCTTTGTCTTGAGAGTGGAAGAGTAAATGTCACAGTACAGTTAGTTGTTGGTCTTGTCTGGCGTTATCTTTCAAGTTAGTACACTTCCAGGTTAGGAATTGTCCTTCATGACTTTGTTTTTGTTTTTCTTAGTACCAGGAATTGAACTCAGAACCTCGCACCTGTCAGGCAGGCGCTTAAGCCACTGAGCTAAATTCCCGGCCCTATTTTTTGAGACAGGGTCTCACTATCAGTTCAGGCTGGCCTTAAACTCACTTTGTAGCCCAGGCTGGTCTCGAACTCACAGTGATTCTCCTGCCTCAGCCTCCCAAGTGCTGGGATTAAAGGCTTGTGCCACCACTCCTGGCTTGTCCTTCATGACGTTGAATAGTTGTATCTCTGGCTAGGGTTAGACAGAAAAGTACAGCTGGCATGAGTTGTAAATGGATGCTTGCAGGAATTTGAGCTGCTTTATAGAATCAATCTTTACTTGTAAGACTGTTCAATATGTTTAAAAATAAAACAAATTGGTTTTGTGGTTCCTCTCTTTGCTTTTACCTTTGATTAACTTCTCCATTTTGTGATTCTTTTGGTTTTGGTGGTTTACCACGCTCCTAGTGCCACCGAGATGCATTTACAGAGGCAGGAACTTGGTTGTCTCTGGAGAGTTTTGTACACCTACACGTTCTGGGAGACTGCTCCTGAGAGATGTGTGGAGAATAGCACTTTAACAAAGTGATCCATGAGGCTAAAAGAATTACACAGCTTTTGACTTTCTTGTCATTGTCCCCAAGCAGGTGCCTAAGTGATTATTTTGGTGACCTAAATGTGTGAAATTCATCCTCATGAGTTTTAGTTCTGCTTTTTGTTGAGACATTTAGGGTTAATCGGAGGTGTGGGTGTGCTTGTCCCATTGAACACAAGGCCTTTGCACCACGCTACCTCCCAGCCCTTCTCGCTACCTCCCAGCCCTTCTCGTGTTCACTCTTCCTCCTTTGTCCTCTGTTTTATTTTGCTTATTCCTCCCTCTCCTTTTACCAGGGATTGAAGCACCTAGGGCCTTTGCTGTATCCCTAACCCTTTCTTAAATTTTGAGACAGGGTCTTGCCAAGTTGTCCAGGTTAGGCTTCCAGCCTGCAGTCCTTCTGCCTCAGCCTCCTGAATAGCTGGGATTACAGGCATGTGCCATCTTGTCCTCCTACCATTTTTTTTTTTTAGATCTTTTTAGTACTCTTTATTACATCAGATAAGTTGATACTGCTTTCACATTAATTTAGAGATGTTAAATTGAGTTTATCTTTTTTTGGGGGGGTGGGTACCAGCAATCAAACTCATGACTAAACTGAGTTTATCTTTATGGAATTGTGAATTTTGTTTTGATTTGTTTGTTTATTTTAGTGCCAGGGATCAAATTCACAACCTCGAGCCTACCAGGCAGGCATTTACATCACTGAGCTAAACCCCCAGTCCCTTTTTTTTTGTGGTGGCACCAGGGATCAAACTCAAAACCTCACACCTGCCCAACAGGCACTTAAACCACTGAGCCAAACTCCCAGACATAGTTTTTTGAGGCAGGGTTGCACTATGAAACTCAGGCTGGCCTTGTGCTTACGTTGTAATCCAAGCTGGCCTCAAACTCACACTTCTCCTACCTCAGGCTCCTGAGTGCTGGGATTAAAGGCGTGAGCCACCACACCCAGCCCCCCCAGTCCTTTTTTTTGAGACAGGGTCTCACTATGTGGTTCAGGCTGGCCTTGAACTCACTTTGTAGCCCAGGCTGGTCTTGAACTCACAATAATCCTCCTGCCTCAGCCTCCTGAGTGCTGGAGTTAAAGGTACGCACCACCATGCCCAGCTAAATTGTGAAAAATTGTGAATTTTAAAAAATGGGAGAGAGAGGACAGGCGTAGTGGCACACACCTGTAATCCCAGCACTTGAGAGGCTGAGGCAGGTGGGTTGCTGCAAGTTTGAGGCTAGCCTGGGTTACACAGTGAGTTTAAGTCTAGCCAGAACTGGGTATCAAGACGCTGTCTCAAAAAAAAAAAAAAAAAAAAAAAAAAAAGGGAAGAAATCCTTTTGCTTTATCTTCTGTCATGGCAGCAAAGAGACTTTTCTTTGGAAAGAAGCTGCATATCTGGAGTTCTGAAAATAGTAGGCCTGGCCCACTTACTTTTCTTTCCTTGGTTTTTTAGAGTGAAGACCTAGACCAGAGAGGGAAGTGTAAAGCTCCAGGTATGGGTTCCCTGCTGGATGGGTGTGCTCCATGGCCAGCTTTTAACCTTGCATGAGGCCTGCTGTGCAAATATGCAAAGTTGCTTTCAGAAAGGTGATGACTTCTTTACTACATTATGAGATATCATTTGCAAAATATCTGTCCCTGGGAAGCTGGAAGTATTTTCTTGCTTGCTTTCCTGACTCTTCATAGCTGTCTCCCAAGGCAGACTTGTCTCCACCAGAGGCTGGGTTCTTGGAGGTGGGGTGGGCGAGGGCAGAGTTCTGCACAGTACCTCCTGGAGAGCCTTCTCTAGCTTCCGCCTCCAGATAGGAGACCCCTATTGAACTAAAAAACAAACATGAGAATGGAACTTTGTGGATTCTACACAGAAAATGTAACCATCCTTGAAACCAAAATTTGTTCAACACTGATTTTTAAGTCCACATTGGTGTTTAAACAGTGTATAAACTCAGAGTATCCTGCTGTCAAGTTTGAATTACACCGAAAGTTTGGAACTGATTTAGGATCTTGATTTGAAGGGTGGTCCAAATTTGGCAGATGAATTTGTTAGGGCTGGCTTTGTCCAGTGGAGACTCTGTGTTTATACTTTTGCCAAGAAGACCAATCACAGCAGGGAATCTTCTGTTAGTCCTTATCTTTGGCACTGATTGTGGAAGGAGATAAGAATGATAAGGATGGGGAGAAGAATTGGAAGACTTTCATTTTCAAAATAGTTTCTGAGTCCTGTAATCCTAGCACTCAGGAGGCTGAGGCTGGAGGATCGCTGATTTTGAGATCAACCTGAACTACATAGTGAGATCCTGTCTAAAACAAAACCAAACAAAACAAAAACTCCATTTTTCCTTACCTCAGCCTTATCATACTCTTCGCAGTGCCATGTGTTAGCTTCACATGTGAAGCAATTTGTACATGAGTAACTAAATCCACTGCCGCTTTTCTTGCAGTGGTTTTAAAATTTGAAATAAGTTTTTATAGTATTTTTAAATCGTTTTTATTTTACCCCCTACCACATTCCAAAATTTCTGCATTTTTTTTAGATTTGCTGTAAGCTAAGAGTCTAAGAGTTTAAGTTATTCTTAACTGTCATGTTTTTGTAATAACAGCAAAAGCCCCCACAAAGTAGAATACTATGCAGGTAGTTGCCAGTTTGAGCCAGCATATAATTATCTTACTATTATCATTATTTATTCTGACACGTGTTTTGCTGTGTTCCCTAGGCTGGCCTTGAACTTAAAGATCTCTCAATCAGCATCCTATTCTGGGAAAGGTACTCAAATTTTATAGTAAAATTCAAACCCTTGAAGATTGTAAGCTAAAATTACAGGTTTCTCTGGTTCGTTTGGTTTTTTATTTATTTATTTGTAGTGGGGATTGAACTCAGGACCTCACGATTGCCAGGCAGGTACTGGGCCACTGAGCTATCTCCTCGGCTCTAGTTGGTTAGTTTTAAAGGGATATCAGTTGCTTACTTTTTTTTCTATATCCCTTATTTCATTGCTCACAGTTGAGTCTCCTTAGTAAGGTTAGGAGCATCTGAAAATTATATTCTAAGGTTATGACTATTCTCTAGATGTTTGTACTTTTAGTTTCCTTACATAAACTGAGGGCGATTTTCCATGACACATGCATATGTTTTTATAATTTAGTGTTAGTTGCTAATGTCTTCTGTGCTCTAGACGCAGACATGTTATTGCCCTTTCAGATACACTTAGCTTGTGGGATAGACATGAAATACGGTTCATTGTCGCAGTAGGCAGGACAGAGGTTTGCAGATGGCACACACAGGGTCATTTTGCTCATCTGTGCTTCACCTTAGACTAAAAGATGCTGTACATTTCTAGCATTTCTTCCTTCTAACCCATTTTTACATTGTCCTCTGAAGTTTTTCCATTCCTACATTAGCAAGGCACACTATTTTTTTTAATTGTATGTATCTGTTCTTTTTTTCTCCCATGTATATGTATTTTGTACAGCATGGGTTTTATTTTATTGTTCTGTGATGCTGGGGATCGAACCTAGGGCTTTGTGCATGCAAGGCAAGAACTCTACCACTGAGCCACATCCCCCAGCCCTGCACAGTTTTATTGAGTGTGTTTTTTTTTTATCTGTATTGAACAATTTTAACTATTTTAGATTCTTTTTGGAACTGGAATTGGCACTGGATTATAACCCAGCCCCCCACTCCACCTTTTTTTTTTTTTTTTTTGAGACAGGGACTTACAAAGTTACACAGGCTGGGGTCATATTTGGTTTTTTGGTGTTTTGTTTGTTTGTTTCTTTTTGTTCTGTTTGTTTGTTTATTTTGGTCTTTTTGAGACAGGGTCTCACTGCAGTTCAGGCAAGTCTTGAGCTTACTTTGTAGCTCAGGCTGGTCTCAGACTTGCAAGGATCCTCCTGCCTCAGCCTCCTGAGTGTTGGGATTACAGGCATGTGCCAGTGCACCCAGTATTGTTTGGGCTTGCTCTCAGGCTGCTTGCTCCTGCCCTCATAATCAGGCTTTCAGTTGTTACCTTTAAAAAAAGAGCCACACAAAACTGAGGCAGGCAACCAGCAAAAGTAGAGCAAACCACAGAAGCGAATTCAGAGTGAAAGAACAGGAAGTAAAAAGACCGAGGAAAAATTAGCAGCACATCATAACCACCCCTATGATCTCTTTCTGTTTCTACTGTGTCCTTTGTGGAAAAAGCCTGGAATGAGTGCCTAGTTAAGAAATTTTAAAAAGTATATTTGTGTAGCTTTCTGTGAATAACTGACTTTTAATTCTACTTTTTAATTTCCCTTAATATCTGTGTTTTTGTTTTTCCTTAATTCTTTTTATTATCACTTAACTTTATAACCTTTTTCTAAAATTGAATGACTCATGATTAATTTCTGTGCTTTCTTTTCCCACAAGCATGTTGAATTTAATTATACAAGGATTAACTCTTTAGTACTGCAAAAGAGATACACTCTATTATGTCATAACATTTCCATCTTACAGGTTTTTAAAGCACTGTTGCTTTGTAAATAGCAAAATAGATTTTAGTAGCAGTGTAAACAGAATTTGTATAACCTCAACTCTCTGCTTTCTTTTAAATAAAAGTTCTATGACTGGGAAAAATAGTTTTAAAACTTAAAATTAGTGTTTCTCAAGCTGCAGCTTGGTGGGAATTAGTGTAAGGCATGCACATCCTTCCATACTCAAGGCAGTGCCTTGTGACTCAGTCAGTTTCCCACGCTAAGTACTCTTTTATTTACAAATGTGGTTCTGGTTCAAACAGAAGCATAATTAAAATTCATGTATAGCTAATGGAATTACTTGAGTTTTGGTGATCCCGTGTGTGTGTGTGTGTGTGTCTTTTACTTTGTAGTCCAGGCTGGTCTTGAACTGCCTCAGCTGGGGTTACAGGCGTGTGCCACCATGCCTGGTTTGGCCTCACTTTTAAAGGCATACTTGCACTTAACTTTTCAGTTAGGCAGGCCTAACAGTAAAAATGGAAAGAAGGCCTGTGAAACTTGGGAACCTGCAGAGATGAAGTTTCAGAGTCACTGCCTAAATATTAAAATGCCACCATTTGTCATTTAGAGGGATGTGGAGCTAAATTGAGAATGGGAGCATACATCTGCCTTGACTGCTGAGTATACGCATCACTACTGCTCACCCGGAATAGAATTTTTATTTATGCACTTGGTAGTCTTGGTTTTGGCAGTGTCCTCCTCGCTCTCCTTTCTGGGGATCAAACCAGGACTTTCCCCAAGTTTCAGCCCAGGTTTTAGCATAGTTTGTTTGTTTGTTTATTTTTGGTACCAGGAATCGAACTCATGACCTTGAGCTTACCAGCCAAGTGATGTTCCGCTCAGCTGTACGCCTGGCCTTAACATAGTTTAGAGAAGGAAAGAGAAAATCAAGAGGCTTGGCCTGAGGCTGGCTCTCTCCCTTCTACAAGTTTTACAGTTGGTCCTTAACAGGCTTACTTCGTTTTGTTATCACTGTGCTGGCTTTTGACGTTTGCTTCTTTTGAAAAGTTAGCAGAGGATTGAAAGAGATTATTTCCTAGTACACTATCAGGGAAGAGGCAGAATACCACTATTCACTTTTTGTTTTCTGGCAAGTTAGTATTCTGAGTTAATAAAGAAATTTTCTATGTGCCACCTAATGAATGTTACTGAACCAAAGACTTTTTCATACTGGAGATTGAAGCCAGCACATTATGCGTGCTCAACAAGTGATCTACCACTGAGCTTCATTCATTTCCAGTTCTTATTAAATTTTGAGAGCCAGCAGCGCTAAACTACCCAGGCTGGCCTTGAACTTTGAATGCTTCCACTTCGTGTATCAGTAGCTGGGATTGCCAACATGTGCCATCACCCCCAGCTGAACAAAGGATTTGTAACATATGCCCAGTTAGCATACTTTACCCTCAGCACCTTCAGGGTCCTCTCGCAGGGAGGTAGTTGTGTATGAGCAGCAAGTTTCTCCTGGCCATTTTTCAGGCAGTTTGCCTCTGGCCTGCTTTGGATGTCCTTCCCCCTCCTGCTTACGTGACTGTTCCAAGCTTAGTTTTCACCCAAGTACTGTGCTTGTGGCTGCCTTTGTTGCTCAGAAGCTAAGTTTAAAATCACAAACAGAAATCCAGGAAAAGATTAAAAACATTTTCAGACCACACAGTGACTTGCTGTTCCCCATCCCCCTCTTTCAGGTAGTTGTAGGCTTTGGGGAACTTGGAAAACTGATTTGCAGGGAGGAGTTTGGAGATGTGAAACAAGTTTATATTTCTTCTGCTCTGTTGGCCACTGCTATCTTCATGGATCTGACACTATTTATCTGACAGTGCACTTAGTACTGCTTCGCCAGGGAAAATCACACAAAACAAGCCTGGCGCATCAGCACTTTCATTGTGTGCTGGCTGAGCCTCCCTTCACATGGTCACAGCACTGCTTTAATCAGTCCTCCCCTCCCTGCCCCTTCCCCAGACCTGCCTCTTTCTGCAGCGCTTACTGCTGGTTTCCCTGAGCTCCTGTTTCCACTTTGTGTTTTTTGTGGAGCCCAGGAAGCTAAAGCTGAGTGTATTTGTGGATGAGACAAGTGCAGCAAGTTAATGTCATTGGCTTCTGAAGGGGACAGTGAGGTGATGGCCGCGTTTAAGTTGGATTTCCTTCCAGAAATGATGGTGGAGCATTGCTCTTTGAATTCCAGTCCTGTGTAAGTATTTTTGTTGTCTTAATTTTTTTTTTTTATCATAAGCAGAGGAATTGTGCTTTTTCGTGGCTGTTACTTGATGAAACTCGTCCCTTTCCTTAAAAGAGGGAAGAAAAGGGGAAAAAATTGCATGAGAAAGCCAAAGTCTGATTTCTCTCATACTGCTATTTTCTATTTTAGTCTGATTCTGTCTTAACTGCTCATGTCCTCCAGGCTCTCAGTAAGTTTTTGCACAAGGTCACATTCAATGTGTGACCAGCTACAGCAGCAGCTCAAGGTGCATGTTGTTCAGGCCCCGTATGGGGCATACTTTCTCATGTTGCTTTGGGTTGGGCATGCGGTTTTAAACTTTCAGGAATAAAGTATTTTGTTTATTACTACTTTTAATTATCAAGTTCTTAAATCATCACAGAGGAGATTGGTAGTTATGATGTTTTCAGTATTGACATGTAAAGTATAATTCTGTACCTTGATTTTTTCCCCCCCAGTCTGATTGAAAATGTGGTTTAGCACGATTTCAGAAATGTCAGGTGTCCCCCACCCTCTGAGAAAAGAAAAACTGGATCAATCTTGATCTGCAGTTTTCAGGAAGGAGAAACCCTGTTGACTTGTGACATTGTGCAAAACTGTTGTACACAACTAAATGCCAACCTAGGCCTAAGGTACAGCTAATGGAGCCTGGATTCTGGGCTTGGTGCAGGACCCATTTCCAACCCTTCATATCAGAATCTGACTTCTCTCTTATTTCAGCTACTTTAACCAGACTTTCTTGGTGCCGCTCACTAACCGGTTTTCAGAAGACTGTGCTTCCCAAGCAGACAAACCTTAAGTTGTATTCAAAGCCTGGGGTCAGGGATACAGCTCAGTGGCACAGTGCCTACCTGGCAAGTGTGAGGCCCTAAGTTCAATTCCCAGTACCACCAAAAAAGAAAAAAAAAGCCAAGAATACTGTATTAAATGGTAGAATATGTCCTGAATAACAGGTGTTGCAGTACAAATGTTTGGCCTCCATGTGCAGATTAGTCTGGCCCTTGATTGGATGTAACAGGTGAGGGGATAGTGGAGGCCTCAAGCCAGTCATCTTGCTCTTTCAAAATGGACCTTGTGCTTTCTATGTAGCCTCCAAAACAAGAGTAATTTAGATAAGCTTTTGTGATAAACCTTTACTACTGCTAAATAAATAACATTTAGTTTAACATTTAGTTTAGCAGTAGTGAAGATAAATAACATTTTAGTATAATAAATAAGTTTAGTACGAATAACTTTAAATAATTAAATAGTTGTAGTATAATAAAACAAGGTTTTAGTGGTAGTTACCAGATGAAATTACAATAGGTATCATCATAAAGACAGTGCATAGAACTAGGTGTGGTGGCGCACGCCTTTAATCCCAGTGCTCGGGAGGCTGAGGTGGGCAGAGCGTTGTGAGTTCAAGGATGGCTTGGGCTGCAACTTGAGTGCAAGGCCAACCTGAGCTGCATAGTGCGACCCTGCCTCAAAAAACTAGGGCCGGAGGTTTGGCTCAGTGGCTTATGCACCTGTCTGGCAGGCACAAGGTTGTGAGTTCAATCCCCGGTGCCACCAAAAAAAAAAAAAAAAAATGCATAAACCGGGTGTGGGGTACGTACCTGTAATCTCAACACTTTGGGAGGCTAAGGCAGGATGATTGTACATTCAAGCCCAGCCTGGGCAATTTACAGACTTAATGAGATCCTATCTCAAAATAAAAAAGTTAAAAAGGAGCTGGGGATGTAGCTCAGTGTGAAGACTTGGTACCACCAAAAAAAGAGCGCACAATAAAGAATTAGGGCTTTGTGATGCAAATTAATTTTGCATTGTATCTTCTTTTTTTTCCTGTGCTTTGCCACTGCCTCTTAGAAACAGTGCTCTTCTTAGCTTGTTTTATCATCTTTTGGATTTTTTGAGACAAGGTCTGTCTGTGTAGACCAGGTTGCCTTTGAACTCTAGTCCTGCCTCAGCACCCCCTCCCCCACAAGTGAAGGGACTGTAGGTGTGTGCTGCCACACCTGGCTGGCTTGTTTTATCTTTTTTATTGTTATTTTTATTTTTTAACTCATAGCAGTCCTCCTGGCTCTGCCTCCCAAATGCTGGGATTGCAGGTGTATGCCATCACACCTGGCTGTTTTATCATCTTTCAGAGATTTTTCCTTTTGTTTTGTTTTGGTACCAGGGATTGAACTCACAGCCTTCTACTTGCCAGACAGGCACTTGTGCCATTGAGCTATATCCCCAGCCCTGTTTTACCGTCTTTTAAGAGGTTGGACTAACTGTTTCATAAAGTCTGGACCAAAACATGAACACCACCTGGTGCTTAAAACTCAAGGAATTTATATGCTAGAGTGTGAGGCTGTTTCCTTGCACACTCAAGTTTTTTGTTTATCTTTAATGCAGGTATTCAGAGTTAATCAGAGCATGGAATGTTGTACCATTTTTTCCCCAAGTGCACTTGCATCTTTTTTGTTTGTTTGTTTGTTTTGTTTTTGCGGCACCAGGGATCGAACTCACAACCTTGCACCTGCCAGGACAGGCACTTAAGCCACTGAGCTGAACTCTAGGCCCTAGTTTTTCGAGGCAGGGTTGCACTATGTAGCTCAGGCCGATCTTGCGCACGTGTTGTAGCCCAAGCCAGCCTCGAATTCACAACGCTCCTCCTACCTCAGCCTCCCGAGTGCTGGGATTAAAGATGAGCGCCACCACGCCCGGCTACTTGCATCTATTTTGTTCATTCATTTTCATTAAAACTTTGGCCATGGGCTGTTTCCCTGCCATTCCAGATAAGAAATCCAATTGACAAGCTGGGCGTGGTGGCGCACGCCTTTAATCCCAGCACTCGGGAGGCTGAGGTAGGAGGAGCGTTGTGAGTTCGAGGCTGGCTTGGGTTACAACACGAGCACAAGGCCAGTCTGAGCTATACAGTGCGACCCTGCCTCAAAAAACTAGGGCTGGGAGTTTGGCTCAGCAGCTTAAACGCCTGCCTGGCAGGCGCAAGGTTGTGAGTTCAAACCCTAGTGCCACAAAAAAAAAAAAAAAAAAAAAAAAAAAAAAAAAAAAAAAAAAAAAGAAAGAAAGAAAGAAAGAAATCCAATTGACAGATGCTATACGCTTCCTGAGTTAATGACGTCAACCTTTGGCCTAGCATACAAGTTTAATGATAACCTTCTTTTCATTTCTGAGGGAGTTTTAGTTATCTATGTTCACAGGTCATTGGGTGTACCCCAAAGGTACAGTGCACATCACCACAAAGACTGGGAGAAGGGGAAAGAGAAAGGTAGTGTGCATGTGGTGCTAGGATGGTATTTGCTAGTGCGGTACCACAGAGCTATGGCCCAGCTTCAGAAAGTTCTTGAGAATGATATGCGTTTGCCACCTCTTTCTTGGATTTTCAACCCTATATTAGCAAGAGGCCATATCAGTAGTTTTCTTGCTAAAGCGATTTGCCTGGGATTTGACCTAACAGTCCATGGTATTTCTAAATTTCTTTATATCAGAAAAGAAGTGGTGAAGAGCTGTGAAGTTCTGGGGGACAAGGGCCCTATTCTTGCTTGAAATCAGTGTCCTTGATTCTACTTTGGTTGTCCTTAAGTGTGCACTGGTTTTTCTTACTTTGCTTGGACCCTAGCAGGTGGGTGTTCTCTGAGACTGTGTCTCAGGCCTTTTGCTTGAAGGGCGCTCGTGTGCTTCCGCTCCTCAAGTCTTTGTATCTGTCTGCCAGTGTCGTTTGAACTCTGTGACTTTATTCTAGAAACTACTCCTCAGACACAGCTGAATAGAGGCTTCCTCACAAATTTGTTTCCCAGATTGCACCAGAGCCCAGGAGTTCCAGTAACTTCTTCTCCCTTGTCTCCTTGGAGTTTAGCTAAGCCCCTGAGACTAATGGATGGATCCTGACCCCAAATTGTTCAGCCCTGGCTGAGCTAATCTTAGGAGTAGTTTATGAAAAAACATTCAGATTTTTATGTTTCTCTACTTTATTTCATTAGATTCTTGCCAGGTATCTTTTAAAAGGCAAGTCTGATCAATCTTTTATTTTCAGATCTTAGAATAAAGTCCAAGCCTGTCTTTGTCATGATTTGGTTTTTCCACAAACCCCCTCTCCCCCCATACTGGATTGAACTCAGGGCTTTGTGCATGCTAGGCAAGCACTCTACTACTGAGCTACATCCCCAGCCCCCTCCCCTTTTTATTCTCATTAGTTTTGTAGGGTTTTTGTTTGTTTGTGTTTCCCTATGCATTTCAGACTGGCCTTAAACTCACTTTGTAGCCCAGGCTGGCCTGGACTCACAGTGATCTTCCTGCCTTAGCACCTCAAGTGCTTGGATTAAAGGCGATCACCACCACGCCCAGCAACTTTGTAGTGTTTTCTCCCCTCCATTTCACCCCTCATTTTCTGTTCTGCTTTTTCAAGTCCACTTTCTGCCCTTCTTAAGGTTATCTCCCCACCTTAACCATTAGTAATACCTGGTGTCTGTTCCCCCATGCCATGTGGTGCTTATTCCAGCCGACTGGTCCATTCAGCTTCAGTCCCAGCACACACCTCCCCTCCAGATAAAGTAAAGCTGTAGTAGTCATGGCTCCCCCAGAGTGTGGACACGTGTGCAGGATCTGTGGGGCATTGCAGTTGTGTTCTTCCACCTGTCTGTGCCATTTTCCCCAGATCAGGGATTGCTCAGTCTGTTACTCAACCATGGGACAGGGTCTGGCGCCATAGTAAGAACTTGGGAAGTAGTTGGGTTTTTTTTTTTTTTTTTCCCTTCATTTTGGTGATTGAAGATGATTTCCAGATATTTTCTCCAAACCTGAGAAGGCTGGAAATCTTCAAAAGCAGATTGTTGGCTGGTAGCTTTAGAATCTAATATGATATCCCACATGACAGAAGGTTTGCCTTTACCTAGTGGCTTGGTTACTTTTCACTCATTATCGAGATGAGAGAGAGAGAGAGAGAGAGACCCGCCTCCTTTACACTGTATCTCAGCTCCACCCCTGGACACTCACATCACCAGTCCCGGCTCTAGACAGCAAACCGGAACACAAGCACCAGACTCAGCCCCATCAAAAGTATGTGAGGACTTGGGGGTACATAGTATCACCCAATACACCCAGTGAAAGTTCTCACAGCATAGACTGACTCTGTCTTGTTCTCACAAGAGAACAACTTTGGTAAGTAACTCAGTAACTCAGTGTTTCTGGCTCTTTTCGTTCTTATACACGTCTGTTCCCTTTTTCCATGGCCCAGTATGTGAACTGGAGTTCGGTGAGGGTGGGTGGTGGCTGAATTCAGAATGCAGCGTGTATTTACGCCTGCCTGGGAAGTGGGTGTATTGAACATTTTCTGTTTGTGTAATGGGCAGAGGGAAATCAACAGGTGTGAAAAAGGAGAGAGTGATAAAAGGGGTAACTCTTTTCCCCTACTACTGAGAACTAAACCCGGGCCCTTCACACTGACCTACCTCCTCAGCACTTCTTATTTTTATTTAGAGGTGGGTGTCTCTCAAAGTTGCCAAGTTGCCCAAGGTGGTCTCGAACTTAGTCTTTCTACCCCAACTTCTAGAGTGCTGAGATTACAGCCATGTGCTACCACAGCCAGCTCAGAAATGGTTATTAAACAGGAGTGAAAGTCTTGTTTGCCAGTGTGTTTGACTGGAAGGAACAGATATTAGATACTCACTGAAGCTAACATATACCCAGGTGTTTTGTAAGGATGCCTGTGAAATAGACTGCGACGTTTCATCAGACTTCCACAGCCAGAAGACCTTGAAGCTGTCCCCCTAGGATCCCCATGGTGCTCATTTCTCCATGTTCTACTCTTTCCCTGCTTGTCGTACTGGGTGCAGTGTGGCTTGGCTTTGCTGCCGTCCCTTCCATCCTATCTGATGATATGCAGTTCACAGACTGTAAAAGATAACATTTTTAAGTGCACAATTCAGTGGTTTTCAGGTAGATTCACATAGTTCTGTAAAAATTAGCACTAGTTCTAGGACATTTTCATCACCCCAAAAAGAAATACTGTGCCCATTGACTGTTTTTTCCTTCTCAACCCCATTCTTGTGCAATTGCTAATGTTCTTTGTATACATTTGCCTATTTTTGACACTACATATTATTGAAGTCATATTATATGTTCTGGTTGCTCCGTAATTGCTTCTGCTGCTGGAAGCATAAACATAAAGAGGTGGGTGCATACCATGCCTTTCCCCTAACCTTTTTGCCACCATCTCTTCTCTTCCTTTCACCCTGTTACAGTGCCTGATGTTCCTCTCTTCTGTCCCACTCCCAAGTAGGCTGGCAGAATTGCTATAGAAGATTAGCGTTTCCTTGGTCTCTCAGGAGAACAGGGATCCTATGGCTGTGTCTCCAGGGAACTGCTGAGCTCAGTGGTTCTTGCATGACATAATGAATATTCATAGCTGGCTGTGGTGGTACATGTTTATAATCCTAATATTCTGGGAAGCTGAGGCAGGAGGATCACAAATTCAGGGCCAGGCTGGGCATGGTGGTGCAGTCTATAATCCCAGTATGGGAGGCTGAGGCAGGAGGATTGCCATTAGTTCAAGGCTACCCCAAAGTATACAGTGAGTGTAAGGTCAGTCTGTACTACAAAGCAAGATGCTGTCTTAAAATAATAAAAGAGCTGGGGGTAAGGCTCAGTACAAAGGCCTTGAGCTCAGTCTCAGTATTAGAAAAACAAACAAGTCCCTCACTGTGCATAGCATTCTTTCAGGTGAGGGGTAGGCACAAATTTGAGAATGTTTTCTGTTGATGAACAGAATGAGTCAGTGATTCGATGCCACTGGCGTATTACACCAGGTGTTGTCTCCAGGGGCTTTTTAGGCAGTGGCCACTTTGAACCCTAAGGACAGCATGCACACTGGAACATGTGTGGGAGAGGAAAGAAAAGCATTGTTGCTCATTTCTGCACACAGCAGCTGAGGAGGTGGGTGACTGCTTGATGTGTATACAGGCGGATGAGTGGCTGTTTCTCTCCTATCTCTCAACTGACATTCCTTCTTCATTTTAAACTGCTTTGGGGTGGGGTGGGGTGAGACAGGGTCTCACTGAGCTGACCTTGAACTTCCTTATGTAGCCCAGGCTGGCCTTGAACTGATCCTCCTGCCTTAGCGTGGTGTTGGGATTATAGATACGTGCCCTGCTGAACTCCTGTTTTCATGAACTCCAAGGAAAGCCCCATGTTCTTACCCCAGCATATAGCATGTGTGCCAGTGCTGACATAATAAGTGCATGCCAGTGTTTACAGGAAGAAGGAAGAAGTCAGTGAGCTCCAGCCACAGGATTTCTCTATGCGATTTGACCCTGCTGAAGAATTTGCTGCATTTGGGAGTGCATCTCAGGTCTCACCCATCAACCCCTAGTCAGATACAATAAAAATGACTTAAAAAAAGAAAAGAAAAGAAAGTGAGCTTAGATTTCATGCTTATGATTAGATTGATGATGGCTAACATGGTTCTAACCAATTTCTGTAAACATTTCTCTGTGTTAGGTTTGCAGACTGCCTTGCTCCTTGGACACCTCTAGGGGATTCTGTTGGCTACTGAATTGACAGGCAAGGGAAAGGGGCCACAGGCCAGGTGGACTTAAGAAATAGGGAAGGACTTGGAGAATAGGGTCTTCACTGGCTTAGGCTATGCTGGAGGCCATATGTATTGACTGTGCTTGTGCTTTTGCTTTTTCACTAATGACAACGCAGAAAGATTAGAAATGGCACACAGACCCAGAGGGAAAGGAAAAGCCAGGAGCAGTTAGCAGTGTAGTACAAATCAATAAGCTTCATTGCAGAGAGAACTCTTCACTTTCTTGTCATTGAAACATATCTGAGCACCATTGGGGTTCTGTGTTCTCTCTTCCCTAAGAATAGAAATAGGATAAAAGTTACCACCATTTTAGTAAAATGCTTCTAAAACTGGTAATTAAATTTGCTGGCGGCAGGTCGTAGGGAGTGATAGCCATTGTTTCACTAGTTGAAGGGCTGTAGTAGTCTTGCTTTCTTTTGGGACATTTAATTTCATAATCTGGTGTGGTGGTGTTTGTCTGGAATCCCAGCACTTGGGAGGATCCCAAGTTCAAGCCCAGCCTGGATAATTTGGTGAGACTGTCTCAAAAAAGTAAAGACAAGACTTAAGTTTCTGATGCAGTGACCTGTTTTTGCAGTACTTCCCAGACATGATTAACAATATATTCTGTAACACTTTTCTAAAAAGAGTAGCTTGTTCCTGTGGTGATCAAATAATCATAGAAAATAGTACCTGCTCTTCATTTTGAATTGAAGTAGAACACTCAGCTTAATGGAAATTGTGACCATTAAGAAGAAATTTTTCCCACAGCTGACTGCTAACTTTGAACCAGGCTCTGTGCCAGGTATGGCCATGCAAATGAACAAGAGAAAGGACACAGCTAGAAGATGCTAAAAGGTGTTGACTATATAAGAGAAAGAAATTTAGTAGTATTTGAATCCTAAGCAAAATACAGATGTAGAGACAAGATTTTGGTCTCTAGTCATTTATCTTATAGCTTTCAATATTTAGTTCATGTGCCAGGTATGATGGTGCACACCAGTAATCCCAGCACTGGTGAGGCCAAGGCAGGAGGAGCACCGTGAGTTTGATGCCAGCCCAGGGTACATAATGAGTTCAAGGCCAGCCAACACTACAAAGGAAGAGTCTGTCTCAAAAACCAAACAAATTTAGTTTGTGTTAGATTCTGCAAAGTATTGTGAAAGTACCCTTCTATGAGTGTTCAGTTATGTGAAATTTAGGAATGTATTTTATCTTTTTGAGATTTAGGAATTTTAAAAATAGAGGTTGAACTGGTTTTGTAGATTCAACAAGGTTTTGTTCTTGGGGTTTTTTTTTTTGAGACAAGGTCTCATTCTGTAGTTCAGACTGTCCTTGAACTCTCTACATACCCCAGGTTGACCTCAAACTCTTGGCAATCCTCCTGCCTCAATCTCCAAAATACTGGGATTACGGGCATGTCTGCCTGACCCAGTATTCTTTTGTTTTGTTTGTTTTTTTGGTGCCAGGGATCAAACTCACAGCCTTGCACTTGCCGGGCAAGTGCTGTGACGCTGAGCTATATCCCTGGCTAGCCCAATATTCTGTCTTTTTTTTTTTTTTTTTTTCCTTAATCGTCTTTTTGAGACAGGGTCTCACTGTGCAGTTTAGGCTGGCCTTGAGTTCACTTTGTAACCCAAGTTGGCCTTGAGCTTGCAACAGTCCTCCTGCCTCAGCCTCCTGGGTGCTGGGATTCCAGGCATGTGCCACCACGCCCTAGCCCAGTATTCTTAAGAATCTTCAAAAATTATTCAGAAAATAGTGAGAAAATTATTATTTTTATAATTAACTATTAGAACCTGAGAGATTCAGTAGGGCATGGTGCCACACACTTGTACTATACCAGCACTTGGGAGGCTAAGGCAGGAGAATTGCTGTGAGTTCAAGGCCAGCCTGAACTACACAGTGAGACCCTGTCTTTAAAAAAAAAAAAAAAAAAAACTTGGAAGATTTGAATATAATGATACAGTTTCTGTGTTAAGCAACTTATAGTAAAAGGTGAACTAGCCCTACTAGTTAGTTCCTTTTGGAATTTAAATTGTTAATAGTTAAGATAAATATTAAGAGGAAGATCTCTAAACAGCGGCAGGAAGATTGAAATTAATGATATCTTCTGGATGTAGGCATTAGTAGGGGAGACTCCCCTAGGTTCTTGGTAGTGGCAGAGATAAGAGTGAGGATATTAAAATAGTATTACATGTAATAGGACTGAGGGGATTTATTGGCTTCACAATAGTGGCAGTTGGTGAGGGAATCCATCTCTAGTAGGCTTGGAGCAATAGTGGTACATTAAGTAATTTACAAAAAACCCTAGGGTGATGGCAACATGACTTAAATTGCAGTCATGCTTAGAAGTTGAAGGGGCAGAGCTTTGTTTTGTGTGTAACTCAAGAACAACAGGGTTATGGTTTAGATAGCCACGTAGGGGCCAGTATTTTAGTCTGTTCGTACTGTGGGCTTGGTAATCCAGTGGTCCTAGAGAGTGGCTACTGGTAAGAAAGCTTCCCTGTCTGTGACTACTCTGAAGAGTCCTGAACTCTGTCTTTAGTCGGTTGTTTTAGAATCATTTTATAGTATAAGTTTTGTTAAAACTGTGCTTAAATATTATTGAAACTTGATTTTGTTTTGGGGACAAAATCCTGTAAGTTCCTCAGAGAATTCTCATACTAGACAAGGACCAAGTGACATTGTTAGTTTTTTAGTTTAAACCAGGGTACTCTAATCTGGATGATGACCTGACTTTGGCATCTAATGGAAAGATAGTCACATTGAGGGAAAACAGGAAACTATGGTAAACTGAATAGCAATACCGAATAAAGTAAAAAAAAAATTGTCTCCTAATTTTTCAGAAAGTAGTTGAGATCTTTATAGAAAAGAAAACTCCTGGAGTGCAGTAAAAATATATAATAGAGGTATCATTTTATCTCACGCAGCTCAAAGAAGATGAACGGCACCCTGGACCACCCAGACCAACCAGATCTTGATGCTATCAAGATGTTTGTGGGCCAGGTACCCAGGACCTGGTCTGAGAAGGACTTGAGGGAACTCTTCGAACAGTATGGTGCTGTCTATGAAATCAACGTCTTAAGGGATAGGAGCCAAAACCCTCCTCAGAGCAAAGGTGAGGTCTTTGGGTTTGTGACATGGTTGAAAGGATTAGGTTTTTCTGTGTCGTTCCTGCTGTGTGCATTCTGTCCCTTGTTGCCAGAGCGTTCGTATGGTCATGCAGGGGGAAAAATCTGTCCTTTTAGAGGAGCTGTGTTTTCCAAACCAAATACAGTGGCTTAGAAATTAAAAATTAAGGTGAAGCCGGACATGGTGACGCACGCCTGTAATCCCAGCACTCGGGAGGCTGAGGCAGGAGGATCGTTGCAAGGTTGAGACTACCCTGGGCTACAAAATGAACTCAAGGCTAGCCTGAACTGCATAGTGAGACGGTCCTGTGTCAAAAAGACCAAAAAAAAAAAAAAAAAAAGTGTGTGTGTGTGTGTGTATGTGTATATGAAATCACACAGATAACTTGTAAATTGGATCTGGACAGTCCTTTGTGAGGGCTCCAAGTTCCAAAAACAGACCCATGGGAGCATATCCATTGGTCTTGGAAATGGAGTGACAAAACTAAGGCTTAACCAACCTCAGGTGGCTGGGTTTTGACTAGAGGGAAGGGGAAGTAGGCTGTGGGCTGAGTTACAGAGCCCTCACAGGATGCAGTATCTACTAGAAGTGATTTATTTAGGCAGCTGGTTTGCCATAGCCTGAACAATGAACAGGAAAGGAATGGCTAGGTTGCTTCCAGAAATAGCAGTAGAGTGGACATTCTATAGGACTGATAGTAGACCTGCTTATATTCTCAGACATGCTCTCATTTTCCAGTGACCAATTTTAAAATAACTTTCTGTGAAAGCTGTTCTGTGGTGCAAATGTGAGCAAGCATGATTGATACATTTGAAACCAGCATTGAATCTAGAAGTGGGGGAATTATTTTATCTTTCTGGTATTATTAACCAAAAATAAAAAGTATCATTGTTTTCAATGCACTGTCTTGATTTTGTATAATCTGATTTATTTTAGGGTGCTGTTTTGTTACATTTTACACTCGTAAAGCTGCATTAGAAGCACAGAATGCTCTTCACAACATGAAAGTCCTCCCGGGGGTAAGAAGGCTCTGAGTAAACAAAATGGTGGTGGTTGTGATACATGGACTGTGCCTGCATGTGTCAGGCACACACTGGAAACAGGGAGAGGGAGCCGCCACAGGGGTTGACAGAAAGGACAGAATAATGTGGGTTGGAAGCAGTTCTCGCTCTGCCGAGAGTCTTGGCTTCTTGACTCACATTCTAACTATTGTGTTTTGTGGAGAAAGTTCATGAGGCAGATGTGAGTTCAGAGCAGTCTCCTAGAACTTTAATTAGGTATCTCTTTGATAGTCTTCATTTCTGGTTTGAATGCTAACCCTATACATGAAGTAATATTCATGGTTTTTCCTTTTCAGATGCATCATCCTATACAGATGAAACCTGCTGACAGCGAGAAGAACAATGGTAAGCAGGCATCTCATCTTCCCCTTAGATTTCTTCTTAGTGTGTTTTCTGCTCTTTATGCTACCTGGATTCAACTGTTCTTTAAGAAATCTGTCACCTACAATTTGTTTTGAGTAAGTATAATGCATAAGTGAGAAAAACATTTAACAGGGAAGTGTTAAAAAACATTTTAGAATGAACTGGAATGTCCTCAATAAGCATAATTTCTTATGGGGAGAAATGAAGGGGAGATGAACAAATCAGAAAGAGAGCTTAGTCTCCAGAAAATCATTTCCTGAGCTCATGATTAACAAGGACCAGGCCATGGCCACATTCAACTCAAGTGCTGCAGTCATGAAGCCCAACAGTGCGGAATGGGACGAGTTCCTGTCCTAACATCTCCCACATGGGTCTGGAGCCAAAGGTGAACTTAGACTTCAGGACTTGGTGACAGGAGCTGAGTAACATGGCTACAAGGACATTGGTGGTGGGTGAAGATCTGGGATCATCTTTGTTCCAGTTGCTCAACTGAAATCTTCGCTGAACCCAATTTGGCTGGGTCCGTCTTGTCAAGAAGAGAATTTATCCGGGCGTGGTGGTGCACGCCTTTAAGCCCAGCACTTGGGAGACTGAGGTAGGAGGAGCATTGTGAGTTCGAGACCGGCTTGGACTGCAGTGCGAGCGCAAGGCCAGCCTGAGCTACGTAGTGCGACCCTGCCTCAAAAAACTAGGGCCAGAGCCAGGCGTGGTGGCACACGCCTTTAATCGTAGCACTTGAGAGGCTGAGGTAGGCAGAACGCTGTGAGTTTGAGGCCGGCTTGGGCTACAACGCGAGTGCAAGGCCGGCCTGAGCTACATAGTGCGACCCTGCCTCAAAAAACTAGGGCCTGGAGTTTGGCTCAGTTGCCTAACTGCCTGTCTGGCAGGCGCGAGGTTGTGAGTTTGATCCTCGGTGCCGCAAAAAAAAAAAAAGAAAGAAAAACAAACAAACAAACAAAAACTAGGGCCGGGAGTTTGGCTCAGTGGCTTAAGCGCCTGTCTGGCATGTGTGAGGCTGTGAGTTCGACCCCTGGTGCCACCAAAAAAAAAAAAAGAATTTACTGTAAGCCAACTCGAAAAAACTATATGAAAAGAAACAGAAGTCCCCCAGGAGCCACACCTGACCCCTGTGCACTGTGTGCATGGTCTCCCAAGTGAAAGTGCAGGCGAGAGAATCCACGTGAAATGATGCTGGGGGTTCTTCAAATCATTTGGGCAAAGCACAGCAGAATAAGGTGGAACAGGAGCCAGTTTTTACTGTGTCTGTAAGGTTGTTAATTTGAATTCTGAATTTCATTTGGAAATCAAAAAACAACTAAAGTATTCCGAGAAGAAAGAAAGAAGAGAAAGATGTTCTACTCACTGAAAAGTGTCTCCTGTATATTTGGTTATAACAAGTTTGAAAACCATCTCCTTTCATAGTATTGCTAGAAGGAGCACATGTACTGAATGTTAGCCAAGTGAGAAGTGTTTTGTGCTTAATACCTACAGTTGCCCTTAGAGGCCAAACCTGGTTACCTTTATTAGTCAAACTAGTTAAGTAACTTTTAACAGGAGCCCAAAGCTACTATATTTCATCTAAATACTTCCAATTACATGTAATTTTAAGATGGCACTTGTCGCAAGAGGAGATAGGAAGTTACACAGAAAGAGATGTCTTGGATTCTGAAATTAGGGTGTGAGGCAAGAGCCAGGGTCTCCATGCCAGGTAGCTTGGCACCTGCATCTACACTGCACTGCCCTTTAGTAGTAGTGTTTAAACATTTTGTGTTTTACTCTCTTAGCAGTGGAAGACAGAAAGCTGTTTATTGGTATGATTTCCAAGAAGTGCACTGAAAATGACATCCGAGTCATGTTCTCTTCATTTGGACAGATTGAAGAGTGCCGGATATTGCGGGGACCTGATGGCCTGAGCCGAGGTGGTATACTTCTAGCTTTTAAAGATACTTGTGTTAAATTTAGAGTTAGTGATTAGACCACTGGAAATCAGATCTCTGCCCTGTCTGTGTGCCGTCCGCCCCTGCCCCCTTCAGTTTCCCTTGTCATGGTGAGGAGGTTGGGCCTCTTGCTGCTTGCTGGACCATTGGTGTTCTGGGAGTCTGCCCCCACCCTGAAGGAGTCATGCTCTGTACTTCAGTATCATGTACTAAAATTTCTCTGTATGCTTAGAGAGGATCACAATGCCAGACAGAAGCATTTCATATTCCATTTTCTTTTGTAGAGGAATGTGAGGATATCATTCCTTCTTCCTCAAATACTTTCTGTCCTGTGTTCAATTCCCTGGGTTTTCATTCTAGAATTTATTACCCCATTATGACATACACATACCTAGCTCTTCTACCAGGGACCACATTAATGTCAGTAGCAGGATAGTGGCATGAAGTAGGTGCTCAAATCAGTGTCTCAGATAAACCACATTTCCTCAAAAATAAGACTGAATTTATATTAACTTTTGCTCCAAAAGATACAGTAGGACTTATTTTCACAGGACATCTTTTATCTTTTTTATATACAACTATTACATGTATTCATGTATAGAAATCTAGATTTATTTAAATACAGTCATATCATCTTCTAGAACATCATCATAACTCTGCAAACCCTGAATTGTGGCCTGAACTTTATGCAACTCCATTTCCTATTGGGTCATTGGCTCCTGTCTCTCCTGTGCCACAGTAGAGCTCTCCGTAAATGACTTCTTGTCATGTAGCCTACCCGTAGTGTGCTGGCAGTGCAGCTCTTAGGGTTTTTAATCCATACATTCTTCATTCAAGTCATGACCTCTTGCGGGCTGGGCTTCACAAAGTTTCCATTAAATCAGGTATTAATTGAAGACATAAGATAGGAGTGGCAACAAAAATGACGACAGTTAAGAAAGATGGACCAGTTGGGCATGATGGCACACACCTATAGTCCCAGCACTCAGGAGGCTGAGGTAGGAGGATCATTGCAAGTTCAAGACAAGCCTGAGCTACATAGTTCAAGGCCAACCTGAACTGCATAGCAAGACCCTGTTTCAGACCAAAAATAAGAATGATGGGCCACATGAATTTGAAAAAAATTGCAGGTGCCAAAATTCAGAAAACATGTATTTCACATGAATGCATGAAATACATCTGTTACAACGCACGAGATATTGAATTATGAAGATTCATTTGTTTTTTAAGACATGAAGCTTTCGTATCAGTTTTTATGCATGATCAACTTGACATGAACCTGTGCGGAATTATTTTCTGTCTCATACATTAAACATTTGTTTAAAAAAAAAATCAGCTCAACATATTTGTGAGGATCTGTTTCTGGCTTCTCTCGTTTTTTTCCCACAGTGGGCAACAATGGTACATACATTGTGCATTGTCATCCCCAAATCATTCACTCAGAGCACAAGACATCTGCATTCAATTGTCTGAATATTAACCAGCACAAATCTTTCTCTTCAGTAAACTCAAGAGAAAACAGTAGTGTAACTTAGTTACTTACTTACTTACTTACTTTCTTTCTTTCTTTCTTTCTTTCTGGCGCCTGCCAGACAGGCGCTTAAACTGCTGAGCCAAACTCCCTGCCTTAGTAGTGTCACTTTCTTAACTGACTTTTTCGTATACATATACATACACATATACACGTTTGTTTCAGCTTCTCATACTAATGAGACAATACGATATTTACATGTGTGTCTTATTTATTTCACTCATGAGTATGGTCTCAAGTTGCATCCATTTACCTGTAAAAGTCTCCAGTTTATCCTTCTTTATGGCTGACTAGTACTCTGTTGAATAACAGTACCACTTCTTTTTTATCCATTCCTCGGTTGATGGCCATTTAGGTTGTTTCCAATATGTAGTTATTACAAATTGTGCTGCTATGGGTGCACATCTATAGCTGTGGTATGATATTTTTTAATCTTTTGGGAAAATACCCAGAAGGGAAATAGCTGGGTCAGATGGGACCTCTAGTCCTATATTATTGAGGAGTCTCCACACTGATTTCCACAGTGGTTGCACCATTCTGCATTCCCACCAACAGCCCCTGCAGCATTTGTTATTGGTTATTTCTTAATACTAGCCATTCTTTCTGTAGTGAGGTAGAATCTCATTATTAATTAATTTACATCTCTCAAATGACCAGTGATATTGAACATTTTTTCACATATTTATTTGCTGTTTGTATTTCTTTATCTGAGAAGTGTGTATTCATCTCAGACGCCCATTTTTGGATTGGGTCTTTAAATCTGGGAGGACTGATTTTTTGAGTTCTTTATATGTTCTTGATAGTATGAAGATTCATGTTAGATAAAATGATGTCTGTCCATTGTCAAGTGCACATACTGTTTGTGTGCTGTGTCTGTACTATGGTCATTTGGCAGTAAGTCTCGAGTTCATCTGTTTACATAGGCCTTTACCTCTTGTCCAAAGGCACCTGCTTGGGTATTTACAAATACAGTATCAGCACCTGCCTGGTAAGTGTGAGGTCATGAGTTCAATTCCTGGTACCCAAAAGCAAACAACCCACAAATACTTACAGTATCATTTAATTTAAGTGTTAATGTCAGAAATATTATTTATTTATATTTAATTTTATATTAATATTTTATAATTCAGTGTGTCTGTCATGTATTACAACGGACATACCAAATCCATTTGTCTGGCTAATGACATTAACTAGGGCTTATGTTACAAGCATCCCAAAAAATCATGCTAGGGCTTATTTTGCTCGGTCTTATTTTGGGGGAAGTATAGTGTAAGCAAGTGAATGGATGAGTTACTGACTTCTCTTACCAGGTTGTGCATTCGTGACTTTTACAACAAGAGCCATGGCACAGACAGCTATCAAGGCAATGCACCAAGCACAGACGATGGAGGTAGGGAGCACATAGGTGAAAGGGGAAATCACTTAGCTTGCGAGTGCAGATAGTTGGCTGTTAGAGTCCAGCAGCTCACATAGTATTGAATTGCTTTAAACCTTAGGTAACCAGTCTGTCTTAAGGCTAAAAGTCAGTGCGTTCTTTAAAATTAACATACTGGACCTAAGTATAGAAGTACGTACCTGTAGTCTCATCTCTTGAATAGACTGAGGCATGAATGTCACTTGTCTTCGAACCTATGAGTTTGAGGCCACCCTGGGTAACACATGAAGACCATGTCTCTAAAAAAATAAATCCATAAACAAATAAAAGTAATATACAGGAAATAGTTGCCCCCTTAATTTGTCGTTTGTCACATATTTATCAGGAAGGAGGGACCTTTGGGAACAAGTGAAAAAAAATATGGCCTGCATGTTATCTAAAAGAGATTTGTTTTCTTCACCCAGAAGGAAGGATTTGACCCCTTAGTTTTTAATTTCTCCTAGGGCTGCTCGTCCCCTATGGTGGTGAAGTTTGCTGATACACAAAAGGACAAAGAGCAGAAGAGAATGGCCCAGCAGCTCCAGCAGCAGATGCAGCAGATCAGCGCGGCGTCTGTGTGGGGAAACCTTGCCGGGCTGAACACTCTCGGACCCCAGTACTTAGCAGTGAGTCTGTGGTGTGCTTTCTGCAGGCTGCGCAAATCTCCCAGCTGTTTCCTCTGTTGTCCCTTGTTGACAAACAATGGCACTTACAGCTTCCGGCACACAGATTCTGTGCAAAAATTCAGACACTGTGATGCCCTTAAAGTCATGTTTGTCTGTTTCTTCCTCACTCTCACTGTCATGTGTCTTTGGCTATATCTTGAGAGTTTTGTCACAATTTTAAAGTGAAATCTTGATTACCGCTGGGAGATTGGCTCAGTGGCTAAGCGCCTGCCCTGGCAGGTGCAAGGTTGTGAGTTCAATCCCCAGTGCTGAAAAAAAAAAAAAAAATCTTGATTATCTCATTTAAAGATTCAGAAATGTCTCATATTTCCCTTATTCCAAGAGAAAAATCTCTGAGGGAATCTTAACTACCAAGAATGATTCTCCATATTTCTTTCACCAGAGCCAGAGGGCATCATCAAAATCCTTGTGGAGTTTCCTCTCAAAAGCATGATAAATGTTTCTGTTAGTGGACTGAAAGTTCAAGAGATTAACATGAGTATTACTAAATGAGAATTACAGGCATGTATCTGAGTTCACCAAATTGTAAACAGACTTTCTTTAACTTGATCTCTTTGTTGAGTTTGAGTCACAGTATAAAAGAAGTTCCTATTCCAATTTGTTATTTAGATTGAGTTTTCAATATGCTATATAGATTATTATTATTATTATTATTATTATTATTGTTGTTGCTTTAACCCTTTAAAGAATCACAACCAGCACAGTACACTAAAACTATCTTGTTTTGTTTTGTTTTATTTGCTTTTTGAGACAGGGTCTTGCTATGTATTTCAGGCTGGCCTTAAATTCGCTCTGTAGCCCAGGCTGGCTTTGAACTTGAGGTAACCCTCCTGCATCAGCCTCCCATGTGCTGGGATTACAGTTGTGGGCCACCATGCCTGGCCACCTGGCACTGTCTTATCTATGAATGAAAAAAAACCGCTCATCTCTGAAGCTGTAACTGGTGAAACCACCAAATTGATATTGGGTAGTCTATAAGTATCCACATAGGAATAACTATTACCATCATTAATTCATTCTTTCAAATAATGTTTTCTATGGAAACAGAAAAGGCAATGATTTCTCTTCCACAGTACTAAGTTTTATTGAGTTTGATACCCCCTGGTTTCCATATTTCTTCAATCTTAGAGAAATCCCAGTTTATCCCACCTTGTATTTCTCTGAATTAGAAAATTCACAAAGGTTTTGAATCTCTTTTTGGGGACTTTTGTGTCACCATCATACTCGGCAAGCACCCAGTGATATGTATTGAGACTGTTGTCTTTTTCAGTTAGACATGATACTGCCCTAAAAACTGTTCTTTTGGGGGTTTTCAAGACAGAGTCTCGCTGTGCAGTTCAGGCTGGCATGCAGTGCACTGTGTAGCCGAGGCTGGCCTCATTCATAGAAATCCTCCTACCTTAGCCTCCTGAGTGCTGGGTTTACAGACGTGTGCCACCACACCAGGAAAAGCAGTTCTTATTTAGGGAGGAAATAAAGGTGCCACGTCCAGTGTGCACAGACCACCACATGGGACTGAACACTTTGCCCAAGGTATTTAAGAAGACAGAAGTGAAAGCATATGGGTGATGTTGGACTGTGCATGACGGCGTATCATCGTTCATCATGAGACTGTTCAGACATGTGGATTTGAACTACCTGAGGGCAGTGGTTCTTTGTGGGGTTGTGGACCCCTTTTAGAAATGAGGAAGAGTATAATATTGTGACACGTCTGTAATCCCAGCTACTTGGCAGGCCTAGACAGGAAGATTGTGAGTTTGAAGTCAGTAATGTAGTAATGTAGTAAGACCCTGTCAAAAAAAAGGAAAAGGAATCATAAAAATTATTTGCATTGTTCTCATTCATTGTCCTTCTGAAGGTTAACTTGAAATCTGTCCGTAAACTTTGTGCTAGAGGGATTCAGGATCCAGATCATGTCTGTAGCAATGGAAAATAGGTTGAATAAGGATCTGGTGCCAGAAAGTGGATTTTCCATAAGCAACAGCAATTGGATGTGCATGGAGCAAAGGTTTTCATTAAGTTAATTGAATGAAGGCTGTGGCTTGCCAAGTGACAGAGTAAGGTCAGAGTTTTAAGCTCACGGACGGACCCCCTGATTTTACCCATGACAGGGACAGTCACTGAAAGAGATCATACACCAGAGCCAGTGTAGACTGACCTGTCCATCATTTGGTCATCTGCAGCAGTGAAGACCAGTGTAGAGGAGAAGGGATAAACAGAGCTAGATTGATAGGGTGTTTGGGAGCAGCTGATCAGTCATGGGCGCATTGTGATTGGTCAAAGATAACACCAAGAAGTACTGTGAAGTGGTCAGATGTGATATTTCAAACAGTTGTGTGGAGTAGAAATTGAGTATCCAGACGGACACAGTTTACAGGATAAGATATGTTGGCCTAAGTAAGGAGAATTTAGGGGAGAAACTAGAAATGTGGGTGTCAGTTGTGCCACTGCGTGAGTTTAGCTTGTGTTCCTATGCCACTTGTGTCCTGTGCTGTGCACTGCGTGGGGACTGGCGTGTGGCTCGGTGTCCATTGAATGTGCTCTCTTGCAGCCTAGTGCTTTGCTGTGTTGTTCTGTTTTGCACTGTCACAAGGCTCGTGTTTCTGTCATGTCAGCTTGGGGTCTTGTCTTGGACTTTCCTCTCTGGGGCCTCTGCACTCTCGCTTTGCTGTGCTGTAGAGTTATCCCAGATGCAGAACCAGCCCTCACTCTCACTCTTGTTCTGTTTTTTGGTGTAATGTCTAGCTTTATTTGCAGCTCCTTCAGCAGACTGCCTCCTCTGGGAACCTCAACACCCTGAGCAGCCTCCACCCAATGGGAGGTAAGTGTCAACTGCCACGGAGGAACAGGAACACCTAGGCCAGCAGACCCAGCTGCAGGCAGGCAGAGTCTTGCAGAGTTTGTGCAAAAACAGAATGAATAAACAAAACAAAAGTACTCAGATGACTGTCCCAGGACTCAGCTTTCTTGTCTCTGTAAGGTGGCTCTGCTGCTAGTTGTTGTCACATTGTTCTGAGGGCTGCTGCTACCCACCACCTCCTAATCACTGTTGAGGAAGAAAATGAAAAAGATCTTCACCTAGGGGTGAGCTGAGGCCATTCTGATGAGTAGGAAGTGCAGATCTTCAGCCGCTGATGGTCTCCATGCAGATAGCTAGGACCCAGGCAGTGAGTGTACTGTGTGCACCACATCTGCATTTATAGTGACCTGGCCCATAGATAGCTGAACCAGGGGCCTTCAGGTTGGTGGATGCGGAGAGCACCGTGCCTGCGTCTCCTGCACTGGAAAGCGAGGCACTGCATCTGAGAAAAGGGGAGTCTTCAGTGAATTCTGTTTTGCAGTGTGAGCATTTTGAATAGTGGTTCACTTTGTCCTAGGGAGTTTAGTTGGCTGTGGTTTGGGAAAGTTCCTAGATTGTAATGGGTACTGTGTTTTTACTGTCACTTATTTAGCCTATCCCTGCCCACAGTCTGCCTTTCTATTGCAGTAAATGACTTACAGCATCCATGGCACAATTCAGATTTCTTCCTCTCCTTGGAACTTTTGCCTTGGTTCTGTTTTCAAGTCTTTGCCTAAGTGTTCTGTCTTCCTCTGATGATTAATCTACTGTTCAAGTACTGGTGTTTTTGTTTTTGTTTTTGTTTTTGTTTCTTTTTTTTGGTGGCACCAGGGATCGAATTCACAACCTTGCACCTACCAGGGCAGGCGCTGAAGCCACTGAGCCAAACTCCTAGCCCTAGTTTTTTGAGGCAGGGTCACACTATGTAGTTCAGGCCGGCCTTGTGCTCGCATTGTAGCCCAAGCTGGCCTCGAACTCACAGCGCTCCTCCTACCTCAGCCTCCCGAGTGCTGGGATTAAAGGTGTGTGCCACCACGCCTGGCTTGGTGTTTTCTTTATTCTTTGTGGTATTGCTGTTCTCATCTGCACTCTCTCCTGTCATTCCTCTTGGGTCTTCTGTGTCACTTCTGCCTTTTCTGCTTCTTCCCCTTCAGTGCAAAGAAATCCCTGGAAAGTTTGAGTGAAGCATTGGAAGCAGTCCCATTCTGCACCTTAGTGTCAGGCATTGTTCCCTGTTTCTGGCCTGTATTGGGGCACAGACTTGCTCCTCCTGTGATGACCCCACTGTCAATGCTTACCTGAGGTGTGATGCTGTCAGCTAACTCTTCTGAGAAGCAACTTCAGATTTTTTTCCATTAATTGTTGGTACTGGGAATTGAAGCCAGGACCTTGACACTGAGCTTCATTCCCGGCCCTTACTTTGTTTTTTGAGACAGGGTTCCATTAAGTTTCTCAGGCTGGGCTCTACTTGAAATCTTCCTGCTTTGGCCTCCTAATGTGCTAGGATTACAGGCACACACCATCACCCCAGGCCATGTCTGCATCATTTTTGGAGCCCCGTGATACTGCTTATAAGGCTCGTCTAAAGCAGTTCTGCTGCTGCTATTACTGGAGTGGATATTGGCCAACCTTACCTGCTTTCTGACTCTTGGCTTTGATTGTTGCAGGCCTCAATGCAATGCAGTTACAGAATTTGGCTGCACTGGCTGCCGCAGCTAGCGCAGCTCAGAACACACCCAGTGGTACCAGTGCTCTCACTACATCCAGCAGTCCTCTCAGCGTCCTCACCAGTTCAGGTAAGTGTGGCACAGGCATCACTGTGCACTGGGGGCCTCAGACAGCTCTCCTCTCTGTCATGTTGTAAGGTGGCAGGGGGTCATGTGTTACCGTGGAAAGGAGTTAGTGCCTGTCTAGAGGGGTGGGGCAACCAACTGCAGATATTCAGATGTCATCTTCTGGCTTTAATTTTTAGTTTGTTATAATCATCATCGATCTCTGTCCTGCAAGGAGAGTTACTAGAATGGAAATAAATCCTGTTTGCAAATAGAATCCCTGGTAGAATCACTCTTAGGCATCAGTTCCTATTATAGGAAGAGATAAATGATGGCTTAAAGATTTTTTTTAATTTTTAAATTATATTTTATTTGGAGTAATGATTACATTTATTGTGAGGCAAAGGTTTGTAAAACACGTAACACATCTGAATTCTTATTCCCATCCCTCCCTATTCTCTCCATCTCTTGTTCTCCTTCCCATTTGAAAAAGAACTCCATGCTTCTCCATTATCTTATTTTTTATTTTGATCTTAAAGAGAAACTGTGTGATACTTAAACTTGTATATCTGGTTTATTTCACTTAGTACTACGGACTTGAACTGCATCCATTTAGCTATAAATGCCTCAAATTTATCCTTTATGGCAAAATAGTACTTCACTATATATAAACACTGCATTGTCTTTATGCATTCATTTCTTGATAGGCGTATAAGCTGTTTCCAAGGCTCAGCTATTCTAGATGGCTTGAGTTTAACTCCTCAATTTCTAATAGCAGGGTCCTCACCCAGCTCCAGCAGCAGTAACTCTGTCAACCCCATAGCCTCACTTGGAGCCCTGCAGACACTCGCTGGAGCAACAGCTGGCCTCAACGTCAGCTCTTTGGCAGGTAAGGGGCAGCCCTGGTTATCACCAGCTCATTCCTTGTATAAGTAGCATATCTTGGCCCATCTAGGTAGTGCTGTCACTAGAATAATTGCAGTGGTCCAGAACAGTTAGAAATACTAATGGATTTAAAGTCAGACCTGA
>RJWM01023013.1:0-23690 GCA_004363535.1 Dasyprocta punctata | reverse complement strand
AGCTGCCCTGAAGAGCACCACAGCCATCCCCAACGGCGACGAGGTCCCGCGCTCCTCCGACGGTGGAGAACAGTTGAGCACAGGTCAGGAAGCCCAGCGTGACCAGGTTCTCCAGCACACAGCCTCCCCTCCGGAGCCAGGAAGCGATGCACGGTGTGAGGAGCAGAGCTCTCGCAACATGAACCACAGCCACTCTCACCGATGAGGTCCCGAGGTCCTCCGACGACAATGGCCGAATCCACATTGGAGAAGCCAGCGTGACAAGCACCTCCAGGAGAACCAGCGGCTCCAACAGCAACTCTCGGAAGAACCCACAACGCCTGACTCTTCTTCTTCACGTCCCTATTTATGCTGGTAACTTTCTTCAGGTGGAGCATCTTTAACTCAACACCAGCTGAAGCTGGTGCTAAGTTGACCACCAGTTTGTAATCCATAACAGTGACCCAGGAGGAAAAAAATGTTTCCTGAGTTTTATTTTACATTTCTCAGGGAAAAAAGAAATTAAAAGTATGGGCATAGCGCGGACCCTTCCAGTAACTCTGATCACAGGACTTAATGACAGATGTTGAAGACAATTTTCCTACTTCATCGACTGAGAGGTAGTCCTTTAGCCTATCGTGGTGGAATATTTCAGGGAATAACAAAGAGTGACAAGATTCTCTCAGAGCCCTTCTCTGGGTAGAGCACAGGCACATAATTTGGTACTTGGAACAGACATCTGGGACAATTTACATCCCCAGGAACCAGAATCGGCTTATTCATGACTTCTAAAGGAAGTGAGGCATTTAAGGAGTCAATTATAACTGGTGATAAAATGCTGCTGGTGGTAGAAAATGTTATTTCACGAAAGCTTTCAACGAATTCTTTCCCCAAACCCTGAATGAAAATATATTTAAGATTTCAAATGCATGTGTCATTTCATTACTTCCAGAGCTGGGTCCTGGCTGTGAAAACATCTGCTTAGAGTGATACCTTAGCTGGAGCTGATAGGGTTGATTTTCTGCTGGTTGGTGACAAGCAGGAATCTTTCATGGAAAAATCTAAGGAAACAAAGTGTGTAACTGGCCCTGCCCCCGGAGGCCTGCTGTGAGAGCACAAGACTGCTCTTTTATGTGTGCCTAAAGAAGCTAACAAGATGACTCAGAGATCAGGGGAGAACATGCTCTGGGGATTTCTTCCTTCAGACCCTGAAAATGGAAGGAAGATTAATGGCTGGCAAAGTCACACTGCAGCTTATAATTCTTTTCATGAAGATTATGAAAGTGCACTGACAAACTCTGCACGGTGAGGGAGATGAGGAAAGGGACTGTTAAAGCTATTTATCAGGAAAGAATGTATCTCTCAGTGATAGGACACCATGTCTACAAGTCCTTGTCTGCCATTCCTAGCTGTTACTTGGTAGCATGTGAACTAAATGTGCCTTCATGGTAATCAACAAATAGGATTTATGCCCATGAAATATGTAAATATTAGATACCTTTGTTGAATAAAACAATCTGCTCACAAACTGAAATGGATGAAAACTAAAACTTGGTGTGTGAGCTTGTCCTTCTATCTGAAGAACTGCACAAATGGCAGCTTTGTGAATACCGGTAACTCCCTCTTTCAAATAAAATGTGTGATATTTATTTTATAACCCAGAGCAGAGGCGCCAAATCCCCAGATCTGGGCTGCACAACAGGAGATGTGTGGTGGGCAAAGTGGAAGCTTCGTCTACATTTACAGCCTCAGAGTACCACCTGACTCCGCCCCCATAGGCTCAATGGTGGCATTAGATTCTCATAGGATCAGGAACTACTGTGGACCATGCATGCTACACATCTAGGCTGCATGCCCCTTATGAGACTCTAATGTAATAATAATAGGAAAAAAAGGGCATAATAAATGCAATGCGCTTGAGTCATTCCCAAACCAGCCCCACCCCCATGCCTTGTAGACTTGCAAGTCTGCTTCAGAAAGTAGCAAGAACAATGGAAAAGGTGTGTTTGAACTGAGGGTGAGTATTTTATGGGGAGTTAATGGCTATGCGTCTTTTATGGTAGTAATTTTTTAAAAAAACTTTAAACATTCAATGTATTTTTAGATCCTACCCTGTAAATACAAGAAAGAGAAAGAGACTTGTCTCCCTGTAATATTTATTATCAAAGATAAATTTGTCAAGTGGGATATAACCTTTAGCAGAATAAGCTAAAATAAATCAGTTCAGTCATTGACTGAGCAGTCACAGCTAGTTCATGAACCAGATATAAACCTTAATTTCCCATAGTACAGATTAAGAAACAGATCAAAACCCCCAACTCTGAGTTTGTGTGTGGTCTTCAATGAACTAAAAGAGTATTGTATTCTTTCCTTTTAGGAACGCTGTGAAGTAGAAATAATTTTATTTCTGGGGAGAAGAGTGATCAGGTGTTCATGGTTAATTAGTATATGTTCAAAGTAGGAGTGTAGAATAGAATAGAGGGAAAACAGCAACATTTATTGTGGATGTAAGATATGGATGTAAATCAGAGCTTATGCCTGAGATGCCTATTGTAAAGTCCTTGGAGTAATATATACATAATGTACTGTGTACAATTCTGTTAGATAGTAAAAAGTAATTTTAGGATTCAAGTGCAAGCTTTGTTTTCTTTTGAAATGTGTTCACATACTTAAGACTAACCACAGGAATCTAGAAACTTAGCAGATATGCCTTGGCTCCAAAACTGAGAACATAATTTATTTTCCAAATTGAATAAAACATTCAGATGTTCTTTCAACTGTGCAATAGACACCAAATCACAGACTAAGAGAAATATATTCAAACTTTCTCGATTCCTATGTGTGTATATACTGTAGTGCCTCAGTTCATAAACACTTTTGTTTGCAAACAATTTGGTTCACAAACAAAAACGTTTTGCAAAAATTTCATTTTTGTTTGGAAACTCTACATCAGGTGACAAACATGACCATGCCCATCTTTCCTGCACAAACACAAAAGTGGCCATGTTTTCCAGAATTATGGAACAAATTAAGTTTGTGGATGGAGGTACCATTGTATATGTGCAGAGAGAGAGAGAGAGAGAGAGAGAGAGAGAGAGAGAGAGAGGTTTGGATAGATAGATATTCCCATAGTACAGATTATATATCTATATATCTTACATTTAACAATAAATAAAATATCAAAAAGGAAGATCATGCTTTTCTAAATTCAATTAAGTGGCAATAGGGAAAGTTGAAGCCTTCAGGAGTTTTGAGATAACAAATGAGGAAGATAAAGCTGTTCTTTCAGTTAGCCTCCAGGCACAGGCCATGTTAAGTAAGAGGCTTCTCATTCAACCTGGTAATGGGAAGCATCCATCACCCCTGTCTCTGAAGCCAGCCTTAAACCTTCCTCAAGTGGAGAACATTATCAAACGTTTAAAGAAAACTGAAGTCGGAGAATGACATTTTCCTGGCTTATGGTAGTATAGATTAATCAATGAAGACAATTTATACATTATCTTCAGAATGTGAATATAGAATGGTTTTAAATATTCTAACTCCTTAGAGCTCACTTAAAAATAGATACTGGTAGCACTTTCTCCAAACTCTTTATAACAGTGACCCTATTTACAGCAGTCGCCCATATGAAAGCTGCTTCATGTGCCCATCATCTAGCAAAACAAAATAAACATTTGTTGTATAAATGAATGAAGAAGTGAATCTTAACATTGAAACAATGAGGCCTATCATGTTACTTTGGCAGTGTTAAAGACAACATTTGACCAACGCAGCCTATTTTCTTACATTTGTAACTTTCCATATGTTATGACTTGTGTTTAGATGTCCCCCACCACCACCACCATGCAGTTACAGGCGGGGCTTTTTCAGAGGTGACTGGAATGTATGATGCTGGAATTCATTCATGGTGCAATATTAGAACCAAGGGCACTAGGATTAAAGGTGCTAGTGCTACCTGCCCTAAGTAGCCAGGATAAAATATAAGGGATAGAAAGAGCTGTGATCATCCCTTGTTGCTTTGCTACCTCCTGTCCACTATGAACTGTTTCTCCTCTGCAATGCCTGTCTTCCATGCCACCCTGCCTTGGAGCCAACTGATTAGGGACTGAAATCTTTGTAAGCTGTGAATTAAATAAACCTTTCTCCCTGTAACTTTGGGTGTTGGGTATTTTGTCTCAGCTATGAGAGCAAACTGTCTAAGACAATGTATATGTAATTTCTTTATACCATAACTATTTATATTATTAATGCAATTTAATAGAATTTCAATACAGTGTAACCTCGAGTTATGACTGGTCTGATATATGAACAACTTGGGTTATGACCAGAATTTTAGTTTTAACTTATGACCAAAGTCCTGAGTTGTGACCTAAATGCTGGCCACTTCTCCCACAAATGGTCTCACATACAGATTTAACATTAAAGATTTCTGGAAGGAACATTACAGCTCCCTGTTCTGTATGGAGTTAATTGAGAAATCCTGGGCCCATGTCTCTCTAAAACTCTAACACCTGCCTGTACACAGAAGACAGACTTTGAAGGCTGTGTAGAGGAGCCTGAGGCTTTAACTGACAACTTGAGTTACAACCAGCCCTCAGAAGAATCAAGTTCATAAGTCAAAAGTCCTCTGTATTTACAATTGTATATGTCTGTTTGAGTTTTTACAGTCTTGAATGTCCCTAACATTGTGTACTTTGTGGGGCATCAATTACGTCCTCTGAATGGTCTAAGAATTCAGGAATAATCAGAGGAATTTCTTTATGGACCTCAAAAGCAAAAACTTCAAGTAAGCTTATTTTTGTTTGTTTTTATTTTGGGTGAGCACCGTGAATAGAACTCAGGACCTCTCACTTGCCAGGCAGGCACTGTGCCACTGAGCTAAATCCCTGACCTACCCAAGTAAGCTTATTTTATACATTGTATAAGTACCTTTATAATACTTTTAGACATAATAATTCTATTTTTGCTTCTAAGAATACTGGCTGATCTGGTGATCATTTTATATTCACCTAAAGTACTCAAATAAGGCTCATTCTAGACTAAAATCTCTACGACTATTTCATTTAGGTTGATTTTAAACTATGTTCTATATGGCCTGCTCTTGAAATTTGGTTCTTAATATTTATATTCTAAGACGTGGTGGATATCTCTGTAGAATTTTACCTAAATTTAGCCTAGCCTATCTTTGTTACTACTAGCTAAAATAAGAAATTTGGACTCAGGTGAACTTGAGTTTTACCAAGTCAAACTGCTGCTTATTAATTCTTGGGGCTTCAGCAAGTTGCTTAATCTTTTTTACCTCAATTTTCTCATCTTTCCATGGTGATAATATTTCTCAAAGTGGTTATGAAACTGGATATAGTCTGAGGTGTTTTCTCTAAGAGGAGATGGGTAGGCAGATTGTCTAGCTAGATTCTCAACATATCATCACAGAAAGATAAATCATTGCGAACCACAGGCAGATTTATTAGGCAAAGTTGGGAAGTAAGAGAAAATGGAGAAATAAGAGAAAATGGAAGAAGCAAAAGGACCACATCTCTGATGGTGTTCAGACTGGCCTGATAGTAAAGGAGCAAGGCCAGTGTTCTTATGTAGTTGCTGAGACAAGAGAAGGTCTGATTTATCAAAATCTCAGTTCTAGTTTTGCAAGGTGGCTCTGGATAGTTCTTCAGCATTTTAGAAGGTACCAGGGTGACTGAAGCTTTAGGGCAATGACTGGAGACTTCTGGGTGCCCATTGGTAGCTAAATGTCCCAGAAATTCTCTTATTTTACTGTCCTCAGTTATGGTTTGTGTCTGGATATGCCCCCAGAGCCTCATGTAGTCATAGGGGAGGGCGGCTTTTTGGAGGCCACTGAATCTACAGTTGGTGATTGGTTCATCGTCTAGTGCTGGGACTGAGGCTGAGAGTGCTACACCTGCTCTTGGAAAGACAGCCTGCATACAAAACACGGGAAGGAAAAGAGGCTTGCTCCTCCCAGTTTTGCTCTTGCTGTTTTTGCTGTTTTCTGCTGCCATAATCTGTTGTCCCTCTGCCATGCCACCCTGCTTTGGAGCCAACTAATTATGGACTGAAACTCTACAAACTGTGAGCTAAATAAACCTTTGCTTCCTTAACTTTGGGTGTTGGATATTTTGTCTCAGTAACTAGAAAAAAGCAACAAGTAAAAAGAGATACCAGCCTTGAAGGAAGATGAGATAAGTTATATAAATTTGTGCTAATCAACTTTATATTACCAGTTTTTACACAGACACTCTCTAAACTCTCTAAACTATTAACACACCTATATGCAGAGTTGAGCAGGGATCTGACCCAAAGTCTTAAGGTAATAAAGGAGACAGATACAAAATAAAGGTGAAGCTTTATTGTGGTTTCAGTTAACCATTGGGCATCTGTAGGCCACAGTGAAAGTTACTTTTTTGAATATAAATGCAGTTTTTAAATCCAAAATTGTCTCAGAAGAAAACATAAATTATGGTTTAATAAGAAATAGGTTAAGGACCCAGGAGTGCACATGTCCTTTGTCCCCATGATGTTCTCTAATTGCCTAAGTTATTATGCAAGGTTATCATATTGGTCATTTTGCATGACACACAGCAAGTGTGAAGAAATTATCCTCCTGGAAGCATTTCCTGTTCTCAAATAAATTTCTCTTCTTTTTCCACCTTCTTGTCAATAGTAAATGATACACACATGTCTTCCACATCTTCATCCAAGTCAGTGATACTCAAATTGTTGGTTAGGACAGAGCCTCAGATGCTGTCTGCTATACTATATAGGAATATCTGGTGCTGTATGACCGTAGCCCATTAAATATCATCCTTTTCTAAAAGTTATTCCACCTACCTTTCCTTATGCCCATATCTCACATCTTGTTCTTGAAAATATTATGATAAACATAAAATAACTTGTTTAAGTGCAAATATATCACAGCTATTGATTTCCTTTACTCCCCATTTTGTGAATTTAACAAAGGAGGGACTGTGCTCATCTTTAAAAGGAGTTACGAGTGTAAAAACATTGCCTTGTATTTACATCTGACACATGGTAGAAATTAATATGTATTTGCTGCATTTTGCTCATGTCCAGAGACTTTGCCTGAGACTGAGATTAAGGGTGGTAGGTTAATTAATCTGGCAGAAGAAATCTCAAGGCAATAGAATGTTGATGTGGTGACATGGCTACTGTTGGAAATTTTGGCCAGATTTAGGCTGTGAATCTAGAGCAAACAGGCCAGCAAAATGACTTAAAACATTGTGAGTTTGGCTAGAAAGGAAGCTGTGGACTGCAAAGATACAGTAGAGATCTTAATTGCTGAGAATAGAAAAGATAGCCTGAGGGCATTATAAGAAGCAGCAGGACTCCAACATTTGCAGCCTCAAAATTGCAAAAGTGAAAGATTTTTTTTTTAATTTACAAAGAATCTACATAAAAATCAATAGAACAGATAAGCAGGTTTAGCAAGGTCATGGTACAAGGTCACAAAGCCATACAGAGAAATCTAGTGTTGGCCTATATACAAACAGTGAACAATTCAAAAGTAAAATTGTAAAGGCACAAGTTACATCACAAAAAAGCTTAAAGTAACATTACTGTATAAATCTACCAAAATGCATTCATTATCTGTATCCTAAAAACTATAAAAACTGATCAAAAGTACTCAAATACAACCTAAATAAGTGGAGAGAGACTATGTATGTGAATTGGACAAATATCAAAGCATTTATTCTCCCTAAGCTTATTTATAGGCTCATCTCAATATCTATCAAAATCTCAGCAGAATTCTTTTTTTTTTTTTCCCAGTGAAGGGAGGCATTGAATTTACTTCTGAACAGGTCATGTGGATGAAAAGGCCATTATGCTTTTTTCTTTTCTTTTTTTTTTTAACTCTCTTCACTATTTTTTATATACATATACATAAACATATACGTAGTTTTTCTTTCAGTTTGTCACACAAGTGAAACAATATAATACTTACACATGTGACTTATTTATTTCACTGATAAGTATGTTCTCAAGGTGCATCCATTTAAGGAAAGTTTTTTTTTTTTTAGAAGAAAGCCACAGAGCACCGTGTTTCAGAATTGTGGTAGCCTAGGGAAGTACTTCCTTAGAATCTGGCTCATAGGCACCCAACCCCTCTGGCCAAAAGAGAGAAAAGCCTGGCTACTACTCCAGCTGGCAGCAGACCTTGACATCATCCTGATGTTGCTGGTTGTAAGTACATACAGAATGGAAGAGTTGTGGGGTCAGGAAGGCTTCCATATAGATTTCAGAAGAAGGTCTGGGAAACCAGGGGCTGAGACCCATGTGGCCCTTGAGGTTCCTTTGGTGAAGGACAGTGACAGGATGAGAAAATAAAGGAGAGACAAATCTGGAGTCAGGTGGAGCCCTTACTCTCCAGATGGGAAGAAAGGAACCTCCCCCTCACTGCAGGGGCATTTATTTATACCTGTTAGTAACTTAATGTCATATGACACCTCATTGTCCTAGCAACTCATGATTTGGATTGTCTTGGGGTTAGGTGTTCTCTGGGTTGAAGCTGCTTCTTCACGTGGCTTGCCCCGGATGCTCTTTGTTCTTGGGAAGGCCATGCTCCAGCCTTACATGTGTCATCAATTTCCAGCTTCAATGGCTCCCAACAGCCAGGCAGTGTGCTAGTGAGAGGGCAATGTGTAAAGCTGTGAGTGTGAAGCCAAAGTGCAGTGGAGACCCCAGAAATTTGGAGAATCCATGAACATGGATCTTCTGAGGAAAACTGCAAGCAAGGAGCAGAGGAGGCTCAAGAGAGAAGCCATGGGAGCTACAACAACCAGAAGTGCCCTAAGGGTGGAGTCACCTGTGCCCTTTGGAATTCGCCTCTTGCCACAGATTTCCTCAGAAGCTGCACATGGAAGTGTAGGACTCAGTGTTTTCCTTGCTGGATTTTGGACTTGGCTTGGCCCCATTCCTTTGTATCCCCATTTCTAACTTTTGGAATGGAAATGTCTATCTTGTGCCATTGAATGTTGGAAGTATTCAGTTTTCTTTTCATTTGTACAGGAGCTCACAGCTAAGAGTTTGCCTTAAATCTCAGAGGAGACTTTTGACTTGGGCTTTTCAGCAATGTTGAAACCATTAGGACTTTGGCAACTCTTGGAGGTGGACTAAGTGCCTTTTGCTTAAAGGAATTCAAGACCAACCTGAACTACAGGGAGAGAAACTTAAAGCTAAACAAGACAAAGCAAACAAAATTCTGCCTTGTGCTAGTAATATAGGGATGATATACGACCTCCAAATAATCCAAATAACATAAGGGAAATATTATAACTCCCCATCTGTTAGCCTGGTAGGTGTCTGATATGCCAGGTTCTGTCTGTCTGTCTGCCTATTTGTTTGTTTGTTTGTTTGAAACAGGGTCTTGCTATGTAGTTCAGGCTTTTCTTGAACATGCTATGTAGCCTAGGCTGGCCTTGAACTCACAGTGATCTTCCTGTCTCAGCTTCCCAAGTTCTGGGATTACAGAAGTGCATCACCATAACTGTCCGTGTACTACATTTGTAGTCTCTGAAATCGAGGAATGAAGTATAGGAATATCAGTGGTTAATAGCAGAAAACATTTATTGGGGAAAGAAAGTGATATTTATTGAGGAAAGAAAGCTCTATGTATTAGGGAAAGAAACCTTCTGCCTAACAGAGGCAGACGGGAGCCTAAGTGGGTTGCCAAGCCCCCCTCTCCCAAGGAAATTTTATAGAGCAAAACCATGAGGCGAGGTGGGTCTAAGGTGCGACAAAACTATAATCAACTAATAAGATTGCTAGTGTAGTTGCTTGGGTAACATTGATCCAATGGGATATCACAAGGTGGGTATGAGGTGGTCAACCAGTAAGATTATGGGTATAATAGCTTAGGTAATATTGATTCAGTGGAGATCAAATGGGGAAGCAAGTCAGGTAGCAAGTGTACGTGGAATAAACAGGGACTTTTCCTGAAAAGGAGGTTTTGGTCCCCACTCAAGATACCTTTTTAGAATATCAATCATTGTTGTTCATTCCTGAGGGGAAGTATGTAGGTATATAGGCTTTCCATCTTGTTTTGAGGTCTGGCTTTTAAGGAAAGTGCCTCCACTCAAGATTACATAACTTTTTTTTTTTTTTTTTTTTTTTTTTTTTTTGGCACCGGGGATTGAACTCACAACCTCGCGCCTGCCAGGGCAGGCGCTTAAGGCACTGAGCCAAACTCCCGGCCCTGGTTTTTTGAGGCAGGGTCGCACTATGTAGCTCAGGCCGGTCTTACACTCGCGTTGTAGCCCAAGCCGGCCTCGAACTCACAACGCTCCGCCTACCTCAGCCTCCCAAGTGCTGGGATTAAAGGCGTGCGCCACCACGCCTGGCTCAAGATTACATAACTTTTAGAGAGACTGTCTCAAATTGAAAATAGTACAATTTTATGAATTTTGATAATGTTATAGGGGGATTGGGTTGTTTTTGTGTTTTGTTTTGTTTCTGGGAATTGAACCCAGAGGTATGCTACCACTGAGCTACATCCCCACCTTTTTTTTTTCACCTCCCCCTTCTCAACCAATTAGCTTAGGTGTTTTAACAGTGATGAAAAGCTAACACAGCCACTTTTTTCTTAATGTGTGCATTTTGTGCTTTTGGTTGACTTTGGTGTTTCAAATGGCCCCAAACCATAATGATGGTGAGTTGTCCAGCATTTCTAAATGCAAGCAGGTTCTGATGGTGTGTTCAGGAAATTTCATTCAGGTGGAGTTACAGAGCTATTGTCATGAGTTTGTTAATGAATCAATACATTTAAACGAAGTGTCTTTAAGTAGAAAGACACACAACAAAATGTTAACAAATACATTGTGATGAGTGGTTTAAAGGAACTGAACCTTGTATTTTTCCTAGGGGCAATGACTTGGCATTTGCTAATTCAATATTCACAGCTACATTATAGAACACTGAGCACTGAGAATCGACTGTATACGCACATAGATTCCAAGGACTAGAGACTGACTTTCTATCTCAAAAGCTGATTCCTAAGTGAGTTAAGTGCACTGCTTTGGCATACAGACCCCAAAGTTCATAAGAATTGAAACACAATAGGCGTTCGTTTCTTGCCTATCAGTCTGGAGCAAGGAACAAGCCAGCCCCTCTTTCTTTTCACTTCAAGACAGGGTCATGACAAATTGCTCAGACTGGTCTCGACTTCCTTTCCTTTTATCTCAGCCTTCTGAGCAACTAGAATTACAGGCAGGTGCCCTTGGCTCTCAGCTCTTCTCTGCTTTTTGATATTCAAGCAATGTGTATTAAGAAATGCAACCTACAGAAAGTTGGTAGTAAAAATCTTGTTTTTACTCGAAATCTTAAAACCGTTAAGAATTTCATTGGGAGCATGAGGGGGCCCCAGCTGAGTATTTTGGGGCACTCAGTCTGAAGCAGCACAGAGAAAATGACAGTGAGAGAGATGAAGAGGGCTTTAATGCGGAGCGCATGGGAGAGCTTTAGGGGCCCAGGGGTGTAGAAGCTCTCAACAAGAACAAAGAAGTGTACTTACCCTTATCAGTTTTAGCTGGGGGAGGAGTTTGGGAGGTGGGCAAAATGACATATTAATAGCTGATTTGAAGAAGCATCTGCCTGTGTAAAACAGGAGACAAAGATTCACTGGGGGCTGGGGGTAGAGCCTTGGAGAGTTGTGGAGTCTTGGGATTGGAGAGGGCTCAGCATACGTGCAAAAAGGGAGCTGGGGGTTTATCTCTGGAATGAGAAGAACACGGAGGTTGCTCTTGGAGAGCTAAGTTGTTTCTCTGGGTCCAGTACTAAGTTGGGGGGATGTCACGTTACAGATATCTAAGCCCCAGGCTAGCAGAATCTATCAGGCCAGAGGAGGAACAGGGGCAGTATGTGAGGCTTCAAAATAAGCCCAAGTAATTTAGCATTGGCTTGGCCAAGTTTCTTTCGAGAATTTGAAGAATTCGAGTTCACTTATTCATTCCCAAATATTTATTTAAGCACCTATTTATGTATGTCATTTGTGATACAACAGGAAGATACAGAGGTCTGGTCCTCCAAGTTTACATTGTAATTCTAACAGAACTTACATTCAAGGGCACTGTAATACTAAACAGTGTATTCAAGACTAGGATAAATCGGATGAACCAATCTGATCACAGACTACAGCAAAATTCACCACGTGAATTTTTCTATTCTTGGATGTTAAGTCCTCGGAGTTCATGAGGGCAGTGCCAGCGGGATAAGAAGAGATCCTCCATCTAAATTTTAGAGTCGTTCTTTGGGTTTGGCAGTTTAGGATTGCAACTCCAAATTGCTCCTGTGTCACAGAAGTACCCCTATGCAAGAAGTGAAGAGGAATACAGGAGAAAAACGACTCCAGTAGAACCCAGAGACTGAACAGTAAGCACCCTCCGGTACCAGAAGGCTACGGACTACAATTCCCATAAGCCATTGGTGCTCTGCCAACTTCCATTCATTCTGCAAGAGAAAGAGGATTTATAAGGCGTCCTCTTTTTGCGTCATCAGCGTGCGCCACCTGGTAACAAATCTAGGCTCCAAAAGCATGGCAGTTGCTGAAGCTGCGGTACTGTCCTCGCCTTTGAAAACAGACATAGCCCCGATCTCAGAAGCTGCAGAAACAGGCTCAGCAATGGCCAGGAAGTCTGTAGCAACGGCTGCGGCCGCGGCGATTGTGGCCGCGGCCAGAACCGGAGCTGAAACCGGGGTCTCCAAGGCCGCTTTGGCTACTAAGCTGCTGTCCCTCAGCGGCGTGTTCGCAGTGCACAAACCCAAAGGGCCAACTTCAGCCGAGCTGCTGAATCGGTTGAAGGAGAAGCTGCTGGCAGGTACTGCAGCCCGGGTGGGGACCAGGATGAGGCGGTTGACGAGAGAAGGGAAGCACAGGGGCTTTTTGCGGCGCCCCTGGCTTGAGAGATGAAGGGAAGGGCAGAACGACGACTGAGTTAATTCTGGACAGAAATCTGGGGGATTTCAGCTTGCACTTGCCCTAGTGTAAACTCTTATAGGCTAGCTGGCAATTGTTGTTAAGAGAAGGGAAAGACCCCGCATACACAATAAATCTCCGCCCTAGGGCTTGCAGACCAATTTTGTGTAATCAGATGCCTCAGGAGCTTTTGTTTGGTTCATGTGGATCAAATCCACTCAAAGAAAGCTTTGGTTTTGTATCCTCAAAGTTATATTATGCAAAATATATTGAAAAGTGAGCGTGGTGACACACACCTGTAATTGCAGTATTCTAGGAAGCTGAGACAGGAAGATTGCAAGTTTGAGCCCAACCTTGCCGATTTAGCAGGACCCTAACTCAAAATAAAAAAAAGAGTTGGGATATGGTTTAGTGCAAAGAACTCGAGTTCAATCTCCAGTACCACCATATGTATTACACTTACTTATCCAAGACTAAATACAGTGATTTTTTCATTTTAGTGAGCATAAGAATTGCTTAGTATCTTACACAAATGCAGATTCCTAATCCCTGCTCTTCCAGAGATTGTGATTGTGAGGGTAGGATATTTTCAGACAATTACATTTTTAAACAGTTGTTGCAGATGACTAGTGTAAGTGAGTCTGTAGGCCATATTTTGAGGAACACCGAATGTAACTTGGTTATTTCTCCAAGAGCATTCGTTTTGTCTATACACACTAGAAAAATATTAGAAAAGTCTGAAGGGTTGTGCAGTTCATCATCCCAAAAGCACTTCAGAGAGTAGCAGCAAAGACACAGTTTTTTTGGACATCCACGCTAAACTAGGTATATGCTAATATAGAGAGAGGTGTAATGAAAAATAATTGTCTGTTCCTTTAGTCGAGTTCACAGCCAAGCAATTTCTGCAGCCTTTACTAGTAAAATTATTTAGGCTCTCCAGAGTTTGGACCTTTCTTTAAAAAAAAAAAAAAAAAAACCTTTAAAACTTTTTTTTTTTTTTTGGTACTGGTTGGGAATCAAACTCATGACCTCGCGCTTGCCAGGCAGGTGCTGTGCTGCTGAGCTGTATCCCCGGCCCTTACCATTAAACCAATACAGGAACTGTTTTCTTACCTTGTTATGTAACTGCTGGCCAATTTTATCCTTTTTCAAAATATATAACCAAGTTATTCTCATGGGAATTTGGTAGTTATAATAATCACAATACAAAATTAAACGTTTATTGGCAAGTGTGTACATTCTTACATATGTTTAATTCCAATATTACACATGCTAATTCTTTTCCTAATATTTTGTAACAATGGATCATACAGGGGGTGTTGAAGCAAGGAGTTGTGTTAAGGGTAAACATGGCGGTTTTAAAGGCCACCACCCCCCCGACTTGCTGTTTTACCCTAATATGTTAGTTAAACTATGGCTTTCTCTCTCTCTCTGTCTCTCTCTCTCTGTCTCTCTCTGTCTCTCTCTCTCTCTCTGTCTCTCTCTCTCTGTCTCTCTGTCTCTCAATCTTCAAAGTAATTATTACCGTTCTTTTTCTCAGACAAATTTCTGACAGGATCTAAGCCAGACCCTGCTTAATCTCCTTCCAAGAATTGAAGTTTTCTGTTGATACATGGTTGAAGTAGATTGTTTCAAAGCTGTTGTTTGACCATTTTCTGGAAATCCCTTATTAATATGTTGCTATTCTTGTGATCCTCCCTTTCCATAATGCGTATGATTGGCCTACTCTATGTTGTGTTAGCTAGATTAGGGCTTTTCAAATGTCATTCTAACCAGCTGTCAGAACTTCCTGGGAAGGTTCTTAAAGATGTCCACATTCTGATGCTGGTCAGGTTTGATGAGCACTAATTAAAGCCATGGTCAGTGGTGATGGCCTTTAAGAAAGTTCTTTCTTACATTGATTCCTGCCATACTGTAATCCCACTCTTCTTTGTGTGTTTAAATCCTTCAAGACCTGAAACACAGACACCTTAATAAATATTCATCCATGGATATTTGTTCAGTAGAGTGAATTTATGAGGCCTTCGTACTGTAAGGAGTACAAAACTGATAATACAAAGAGTTCTCCAAAATATTTGTAAATGAGGGATTCGTGATACATTGTAAGTGAAAGGGGAAAGGTTTGAAACTTAGGCCTACCTGAGAGGTTTATGTCAAAGGCCATGTTTTATAGTTCCAAAGCACCCAGTTTTGTCTTTTAAGACAGGAATATGAAAGATGCCAGGGTTGTTATCTTCTTTTTATTTTTATCCAAATGCTTCAGAGGCTAAGAGGCAACTTAGCTGTTACCTATTTCTCATGTAACTTTTTGTGGAGATTAGCTTCCTTAACGTGTTGAGAGGTTTTATTAAGAAAGGTGAACAAATAAACTTAGTTTGAGAACTCATTATACTTAGAAGTGCTGTATGAGGTGTATTCTCAACATAGTTAGGCTGGAGGTGCCAGTGAAGAACACTATGAAGAGATTTAGAAATGGAAAATTGAAGACTTTTAAAGCTACCTGTCTATATAAAAATTAACTTCATTATTCTTTAACAGCTCACTACCACCGGGAATTTTCTAGACTTTCTGTGGGTTAGCTTAGATATTTATCCATGGTTAATTTTTTTCTTTCTCTCTCTCTTTTTTTTTTTTAGAAAATGTATTGTTATTTCTAGACAGCTAATTTTGAAATAGTACATTGTGTTTTTTTGTAAGTTGGGGGGGTGTATGTATATGTTAGAATCCATGGTCGTAGACTTGTGTGAAGTTTGTACAATACCTTTTTTTTTGAATATGTCATTTTTATGGAGCTGCTACTTCATTTGTCTTAATAATTATCTTTTTTTCATCCTGATTATTTTCATAGAAGCTGGTATGCCTTCTTCAGAATGGACCAAGAGGAAAAAACAGACTTTGAAAATTGGGCATGGAGGGACTCTAGACAGTGCAGCCCGAGGTGTTCTGGGTAAGACACATGAAGGAAATTTAACAGTATGGTCCCTTAATGTCAGAAAGTCAGCTTTAATTGAGTAAAACCATGTCATTTTCAGTCTACTATGGAATGTTTTCATTCTACTGAATTTATAGTGCTATCTTCTAATGAAACCTTAAATTGTGCTATCTTCTAATGAAACCAGAATATACATGGCCCAGTATAATCACAAGAGTCTTTAAAAGTGGAAAAAGCAGGCAGAAGAGAGAAACATAAGGATGGAAGCAGAAGTTGCAGTGATGTGATTGCTGGCTTTGAGAAGAGAAGGGAATTGCATATAAAAAGTGAATTAAAATCAAAATATGTCAGAGATCTAAATATCAAAGCAAACATTAAAGCTATTGGAAGATAAAATAGGTAAAACACTTGAAGACATGGGTATAGGAAAAGGTTTTCTAAACAGTCTCAACTGCACAAGATATAACAGCAACGGTCAACAAATTGGATTATATTAGACTAAAAAGCTTTTGTACAACAAAAGAATCAGGTAGAGAATCTAGGCTATGCAAAGAATTTAAAAAAATTAAATCACCTAAAGTTAAAACCCAGTCAAGAAATGGGTGAAAGAAATGAACAGAGGAAGAAATACAATAGTTAATGAGTATATGAAAAAATGTTCAACATCTCTGGCCATGAGAGAAATGTGAATTAAAACAGCAGTAAGATTCCGTCTTATTCCAGAAAGAATGGCCATCATTAGGAAATCAAAGAATAGCCAATACTGGTGTGGCTGGGATACAAAAAGAACCCTCCTGAATTGTTGGTGGGAATATTAACTAGTGCAATCACTATGGAAATCAGTATGGAGATTTTTCAAAGAACTGAAATTAGAAATTCTATACAACCCAGCTATCCCCCCTACTAGGTGTCTTCCCCAGGGAGTTTAAGACATCATAATACAGTGACAACATGCATACCAATGTATATAGCAGCCTAGCTCGTAATAGCTAAATCCTAATAACAGATGGATAGAAGGTATTGTGGCTGTGTCTGGATGTCTCCCCAAAATGTTCCCATGTGCTCATAGGTGAGAGTTTTGGGAGGTGACTAGATCTAGGGTATGTGATGCTGGGACTAAGGATGTGTGATTACTAAGTTAGTCCCTGGTTGATCTAATATAGTTCTGGGTGTGGGTAATGAAAAGGTCCATTGTGGGTGTGGGTGGTACCATCTGAAAGGCCAGTAACCTGGAGGGAAAAAAGCGAACAGCTTTTGCTGCTCCTGCTGCTGCTGCTTGCTACTTGCTGTTGGCTGCTTTGCTGTTTGCTGTTTGTTTGCCATGAACTGTTTCTCTTCTGCAATGCCTGTTTGCCATGCCACCCTACCTTGGTGCGAGCCGATTGTGAACTGAAACCACTACAAACTGAGTCAAAATAAATCCTTGCTCATTTAACTTTGGGTGTCAGGTATTTTATCTCAGCAATGAGAAAAATAAAACAGAAGGGGACAAAGGGATAGATCTCTTTGTGACTAAGGGCAAGTATGAGGAGGAGAAAAGGGAAATGTGTAGAATAAAGATATGCTATGTACAGGAACCTAATAAGCTCAACTAATGTAAATATTATATACCCTAACATGAGCTAAGATTAATATACATCAGCAAGAATGAAAAATGGGATAGGGGAATTGGAAAAGGAGTTAAGGAGTGAGTAAGGAAGGGAAAGGGGGTAAAAATAAAAAAGAACATATAGTAGGTACATGTAACGACCCCAAGATAATTAAAAGCTGCATGTATTACAAACATACAAAAAAAAAAAAAAAAAGAAGCATATAAATTGGTCTCTCGAAATCAGAGAAGGCAAAACAAAACAAAACACCAAACCTCCCAAGGGAGATTAATGAAGGATTCTATGAAGAACCTCCAAGAGAGAACACAACCATATTGGACCTTCTTTTTTTTTTTTCTTAATTATTACATAGTAATTGCCTTAGTCTAGTCAAACCCATTTCAGACTTCAGGCTTCTAGAATTGTAACATAAGAAGTTTGTATTGTTTTAAGCCATTAAATACATAGTTTGTTACTATATACATAGTAAACTAATACACCCATGTTCTATAAATCACTTGAGATACATCTTAGTTACTTTTCTTTCATTGCAGGGGCCAAGTACGTGACACCCAAAGCTAAGGAAGGAAAGATTTATTTAACTTGGTTTGTGGAGGTTTCAGTCTATAATCAGCTTGCTCCAAGGCAAACGGGCATGTTGAGGGGCAATAGTTCAGTGTGGCAGAAGACAGCAAAAGCAGCAAGAGCAAAAAAGAGGAGAGGAAGCCTCTTTTCCTCCCTTATATTGTATTCAGGCTACCTGCCCTTGGGTGGGTGTAGCACCCACACCATCCCCATGCCCTCCTCTTTTTTTTTTTTTTTGCGGCACCGGGGATTGAACTCACAACCTCGCGCCTGCCAGGGCAGGCGCTTAAGGCACTGAGCCAAACTCCCGGCCCTGGTTTTTTTGAGGCAGGGTCGCACTACGTAGCTCAGGCCAGTCTTGCGCTCGCGTTGTAGCCCAAGCTGGCCTCGAACTCACAACGCTCCTCCTACCTCAGCCTCCCGAGTGTTGGGATTAAAGGCGTGCGCCACCACGCCCGGCTCCCATGCCCTCCTCTTGCACAGGCTCAGGATGTTTGCAAAGTGAGGATCCTGGTCCTCTGCTGAATCACTTAAACTTCTGAACTTCTCAAGTCAACACAATGAACAACATCCTAGAGCTTAAGGGTGTGTCCTCTACACCCTAGGAAGTAGAACTACTGAGTTATTGAGTTAAGCTTCTAAACTTCTCAAATTGACACAATGTATCAACCATTATAAAATAGAAACAAAAGTTTTACATACCACTTTAAAATGTATTTTTTTCCCTAATTTGAGAGGTTATAAAAGCATCTTATAGAAAATTTCAGAAATACAAAAAACAAAGTTGAAAGTTTAAAATTCACCCTTTTTCTGCATTCCACCAAATAATGTTAACATTTTTGCTGTATTTCCTCTTAGTTTTTATCTGTGTAAATTTTAAATGTTCGGTTCTATTTTGTGTATTTTTATATCCTGTTTTTCTACCTAACATAACACAAATATTTTTCATGTAAATTAAAAAATTATACATATTATTTTAATGGTTACTAGATAAGAGTAAAAAGACAATTTAACCATTTCTCTATTTGAAGGTGCTGAAATTATACTAGGGTTTTATTAATGGAACTGATTTTGTAGGAACAGCTTTATTAATAGAACCTTCTCTATGGTTTGGATTTTTAGGGTACATGCCTAGTACTGGAAAAATACAAGTCTTGAAAGATGATTAAGAGGGTATGATAGAGTTAGAGAAATAGCAGTAGAAACTTTCAACTGTAGAAATCTTTGGAAATGTGTGGAGAGTACCTTTGCCAGTCCTAAAATGGCTGTCACAATAAACTGATTTTATCTTTACAGTTTGAGAATAGATTGCTAAGTCATTGGATAGTTTTGAAGATAGTGAGTTTTCACAGAGAATATTTGAGTGAACACAGGAAATTTGGAAGACAGTCATTGTGTGTTTGCCAGGAACGTCCTCTTACTCATCTATCCTCTGAACTGTGCTTTTGCAGACCATGTCTTTGTTCATTTGTTTATTTTAATGTGAATGGCTTATTTCCGTTGTCATGTGTATTGACTTTTTAGGTTTGACCAAAAACCACTTGTCTTCAATGTACGAAGGCTGCCTACTTTCTTTTTTATTGCTAATATAAAACTTCATTTGGTTCTCTTTGTGTTTGTTAGCATTTGTCTCCCTATTAGGTTGTAAACCACTGAACTGACTTATCCCAAGCTTGCTTATTTCTGTATTTATATAGTAATGCAATTTTGAAGGATCAAAAGGCAGGCAGAAAGCTAAGGGATATTTCCATCTAGGAATATAAGATTCTCTTTTTGTGGTCTGTTTGTTTGTTTGTGTTTGTTTTTATTTTTTGAGACAGGGCCTTCCTATGTAGTTCAGGCTGGCCTTGAACTCACTATGTAGCCCAGGCTGGCTTTGAACTTGCTGTAATTCTCCTGCCTCAGCCTCCTGTGTGCTGTAATCAAGCATGTGCCACCATGCTCAGGTATTTTGTTTTTTGAGACAGGCTCTCGCCTATGTGGTTTAGGCTGGCCTTGAACTCATTATGTAGCCCATCCTGGCCTCAAACTCACAGCTATCCTCCTCCTGCCTCAGCCTCTCGAGTACTGGAATCACAAGCATGTGCCACCATGCCCAGCTTTCCTTTAGTTTTCATTTAGTCTTCACCCTTGCCAATTGGAAGGGTCTCAGTTCCAAATAATTTTTATGCATCGCACTGCTGTTTAGTCTTCCCCAAATTCGACTTTCACTAGTCACTTAACTTCTATTGGCCCTGATTTTGGGACTGTGAAGTGAAAAGGATAAGGTGGGTAATTGTAAGACGTCCCTCTTGGGACTTTGTGCATAGTAGATGTAAAAAAGTTTGATGAAGAATTCTTTGAATGAAATCAAATTGCATTGAGTCTTGGTTGTTATAATTATATAGTTTTTGCCTCAATGCAACAATGTCAACAAGTTTTGTCGTTTGAAGAGTATTTTACTTTTTAAGAGTATACTGAAGGCAGGTTTTGATGTTTATCCTTGAACTAGTATGTGTCTGTTGAGGGCCCAAGGATCAATATGAGTGAATATCATAGAGGCTTGCAGGGGATTTGGAATAGACTTTATGAATTACTTGGGAATTTAGCTGGGCTTTGAAGATAGACTTTGAATATCAAGAGTTGATACTACAGAAACTGAAATTGGGGTCTTTGTAATGTGTGAAATGGGGTTTGAGGTGTAGCAGTGAAATGATGTGAACTTGAAGAGCAAGGACAGGATACGGGACAGTGAGATTTGCAGTGGGTTAGGCTGGTGGCAGTCGGAAGAAAGCCTTGAGCGAAGTGGCAGGGGAAAGGGAAGCTACATGGTTTGATTTGAACTTTAACTCTACCATGTATTAATTGTGAGATACTAGCCAAAATTTAGTGTCTCTGTGTCTCAGTTTCCTTGTGTATAAAATAGGGATAATTGTATAATTTTTCAGGATTGGTATAAGGATTAAGTTAGATTATGAATGAAAAGCATTCAGAGAGAACTTGATACCTGGTAAACGCACTGAATGATATCTGCTATATATATTGATTTTTTTCAGTTTTACAATCATTTCTCTATGTTTCCTCCAAATTTTGAATTGTGGGTTCATATTGTGTTCTTATATACAATTGTAGCCATCAATGATAAATATAATTCTTATTTTAAAAACTGCCTGCTATTAAGCAAAGAAATGATTAAATCCTCTCAATCATCTGGTAAAATACATTATTGTAAGGATAATGTTTGCATTGAAGAGAAAGGCAAGTCTGTTTTTTTCTTCTTAACAGTGTTACAGTTGATCTCTGTTAAAATACATTCTGGATGTGATTGTGCACAACCATAAACCCAGAACTCTGGGAAGCTGAGGTAGAAGGATCATAAATTTGAGCCTAGACCAGGTGACTTAGTGACTTAGGAACACCCTGGTCAAAATAAAAAAATTTTTTAAAAGGCTGAGAGATGTAGCTCAGTGTGAAGACCTTAGATTCAGTCTCCAGTGCTGGGAAAAAAAAAATCTCTAGGCCTTCATTTTTGCCTGTAAGTGTTCTGCATGTTAGGGTGATTTGTTATTGTCTCTCTGGGCACTAATCATCTTTTAAATGGTTCATTAGCTATGATGATGGCTTTTGCTTTGTTTAATAATGAATTCTGTTAAGATTTGATCATACTATTTGAACATGGTTAATTGTACCATATATTTTTCACTAGAGCCCATATAAAAGTAGTAGGTTCTTTGAGGTTGCTCTAAATAACTTCCTTATCTAATTGGCTGATTTGAGATTTCTTTCTTGTTTAATACGTTGAGAAAAGACTTCTTTCTTCCATTCCCTCTTTAGAATGTTTTAGTTGCCTGGCAAGTTCAATTGATTGAAATCAGAGGAGCCCTTAAATTTTGCTAACTGTATACTCTCTTCAACTTCTTGTAATATAGGCCAGAAAATTATAAACAAAATATATAGATATTTTGAAAACCTACGTTTCAAAATAGTGTCTTAATATTTTTCTTTTTGATTTGTAGTCATTGGAATTGGAAGGGGAACAAAAATGTTGACCAGTATGTTGTCAGGGTCCAAGGTAAGAATACTGAAATATTTTTATTTTTTCTTTAATATTTTTCTCAATGATGTACTGTACATATTGAATTTTATCAGTTAAAAATAAATAATATAAATTGCATGGACAAGTATTTTTTTCTCAAATGACAGTGTCTGCAAACATATCTGAGACTCAGATATTGCAGCTATAAATTTAAAAAACCAATTAGACTTAAAGGAGCAAAAATTCTGCTGTGCGCATAGTTTTAGAAATCTGGGTTTTTAAGATGGAATCAGATTTCTTAGATGAAAGTAAATTTATAGGTTGTAAATTCTGTTGGCTGATTTTTTAAAATTTTGAGACGTATAAACACAATACCACTTTGTAAGCCCTGCACTCTTAAGCAAAAAGATGCTTTGTTCAATGTTTATGAAATACTTATTAAAGAAAAGAATGAGGCTTCTTTAAAATGATAAATCATGTGCATCTATGAAAACAGACTAGATACAAAAGCACTTTTTAAGGAGTTTGATAGGCGACAGAGGAGGAGGGGCTATGTGAAGGCCAGAGAGGCTGAGAACCTGCCGACTGCTTCATGAATTCGGGATTCTGGAAGGAACACTGAAACAGACCTCAGAGGTCAAAGTGGTTAACCACCCTTGGAAGAATTATCAGTGTCTCTTCCAGCTGTAAAAGGGGGAGCAGCGTGTGTATTTTAATTAGCAGTTAGGCCCTGGTTATAAGAGCTGGGGTGAGGAGGAGCCCGTGAAAATGCCTGTGGAAGGAAGATGAATATGCCTGTAAATAGAGAAGAATTTTAACAAGTTCTTAGACTAAACTTCTTGTTTTAAAACCCTTGTGCCAAATGTGATATAAATAGTTGGTACGCAATTTCTAGTTTACTGCAGACTGATCGATGCTTGTAAAATATAATTAAAATGTTAGGCAATGTCCAACATATTAGCTAAATACGTTTCTGAACACTCATTTTCTGAGCCTGTCTTGTTAATGGATCACACTTTGACTGGCAGTAGTCTGAGTAAGCTTTTCTCAGAATAAAATCCCTAGTTACTCAAGGGCATATAAAAAGCTATGTTTTTCTATTGGAAGAGAACTTAGTGCCTTAGATAAGTGAAAAATTTTAGTGTACCTTGCTTTGTTCAAAATATCAGTGTTAGCCGGGTGTGGTGGCGCACGCCTTTAATCCCAGCACTCGGGAGGCTGAGGTAGGTGGAGCGTTGTGAGTTCGAGGCTGGCTTGGGCTACAACGCGAGCGCAAGGCCGGCCTGAGCTACATAGTGCGACCCTGCCTCAAAAAACCAGGGCTGGGGAGTTTGGCCCAGTGGCTTAAGCGCCTGCCCTGGCAAGCGCAAGGTTGTGAGTTCAATTCCCAGTGCTGCAAAAAAAACAAAAAAACCAAAATATCAGTGTTGAAAACAGTCACAGAATACAAAAATTGTGTTAGAATGGAAGCATTTGACTGTTTCCCAAAAATGTATGCATTGAGCTAAATGCTAACACAGAGTTTATAATCTGCTTCTGATACAAGTTTTGTCAGTTGCTTAATATTTGTTTCTTAACTCCAAAATATAAACTATGGTTCCTCAATAGGGGAAAGTGGGTGTTGTTGTTTTTTTTTTTTTTTTCACA
>RJWM01023012.1:0-32797 GCA_004363535.1 Dasyprocta punctata | reverse complement strand
CCAGTCAGTGGGGAGCTTGAGGCAGGATGATTGCAAATTCAGGGGCAGCCTGGGTAATATAGTGAGATTCTGCCGCAAAAAAAAAAAAAAAAAAAAAAAAAAACAATTTAAAGAGACGGGACAAAGATGGTCCTTAAGAGAGGATCAAGTCATGAGGACTCTGGTCTCATGAGTAGATTAACAGATTTATGGGTTCTTTTAGAGTAGGTATGTGTGCTGTCATCATAAGATTTCCGACACCCTTTGGGACATAGAGGGCCCTCACCAGCCAGAAAATCCTCATCAGATGCAGCCCCTCAACCTTCAACCTCCCGATCTGTGGAACCATGAGCTGATTAAACTTTTATTCTTTTTAAATTTCCCTGTCTAGTATTTAGTTATAGCAACATAAAATTGATGAAAACATGCTTCAATGTTCTATACTTCCTCGTCAAGTTCTGATCTGGGTATCTTCTAATGACTTACAATTTCATCAGAAAATCTCTCTTCTGCTCTATCTAATCTTCTCTTAAACTTATCTATTGAATTCTTAGCTTTAGTAACACCACTGTTCAGTTGTAGGGGTTTTTTCGTAAACCCTAGGTGAGGCCTCATGCTGTGATCTCACTTAGATCCTCTGACTCTCCTGTAAGATATGTACTGTTAGCATCTGTGTTTCAGAGGAAAGAAACAAAGGCTCAAAAAGGTGAAATCATGCAACGTTACACAGCAAGGAATCAGTATGCTAGGATTCGAATCCGAGAAGTCCAACTCAGAACAAGCTTTGATGACCTCACGTCCCATTGCTCCTGAGCAATACATGGTTCTGACCCTAGTAGCTGCTGTATCAGTGCAACACTAAGCACATTATATTATTGACCTTTCACAGTAAGCTAGAGAGAGGAACTGTTCCTGCCATTCTACAGAAGAGAAAAAGGAAGCTCAAGGAAGGCAGATCTTGCTTGAGGTTTCACAGCTCATAGGTGCAAGTCAGGATTCCAGCTAAGGAAGTCGGCCCCAAAGTCCATGCCTCCAACTGCTGCATCTGCTTCCAAACTCAATCAGGCAACTGTGCTTGGAATTGAGATGCAGCATGGGCCAAGGGGAGGGTGGAGTGCAGCCTGAATCAGGTCACTAAAAAGGCAAATACGTTGCTTAGAAGCAGGGCGCTTTGGAAGGAGTAGGTAACGCATTGTGAGCTTGGTATAGAATGATGAAGGAAAGCAGAAGGAGATGTGGAGACAGGGTGTGTTGCATGAGTTATCAATAGTTTCATGCTGCAGAACTTGGTGGGGCCCAGCTTCAGATCATGATCTGCCGGACCCTGACGTGGGGGACACAACACCCAGGACATGAGGAAGAATCCAGGTTGTTTAAGCTGAGTCTCTAAGGTCAGGACATTCTGCACACCATGATGGTAGTGAAGATCTGGCTGATAATTGCTGGGTTTGAAAGATAACTATCAAGAAGCAGAGATGTGGTCAGGACAGCCCACAGGGGGACCATCACGAGCAATGGGAATGTGAAAACTGGCACCAGGGATGGGGGAGCTAAACTCCGGGTGGTGATTATCAAACCACTTCCCAGGCTTCCACGGATCACATGCATGATACATATGTATGCATATATGTGTGTGTGTGTATATGCCTGGGAGTTTACAAGAGGTATTTATCATCTAAAAGGGACAAAATTTCCTCTGTGTCAGCAGGTAGGACCGCCGTTTCTATTCCTATGCTGCTGGATGCAAACATCTTTCCTTTTATGTAACTCAGTTAAGATTCCTGTAAACGCTGGGGATAAATAGCTTGTTTTTCAGTTTTCTGGAGACAAACCACATGAAGAATCCCGGCACCAGAGTGGCATCCGGGCCCTCCCCCTGATCCTGGACATGCAGAACTGAAAATGATTTGCCATAAAAGGATTAATAAAGGAACTCCTCTCTTCCAATTAACCCTCTTCAAAAAAACACAGTAAAATGCACTCTATTCTCTTTGGTGAAGAACTCTGACCATTTAATGGCCTTTATAGTTAGAAATGCACAAATGTAAATCTTTCGGTTAAAAGTGGAGCTGCCCCCTGTTCTCAAGGGGGAACAAAGAACACAAAACCAGCCTGCAAGTCCAAATTAGGTCCCCCCTTTAATCTCTGTCGCATTCTTTTATTTCATATCCCACATCACAGTTTCGCAACTGTACCCTTAGATGAGCATTTCTTTGCTTATTGTCTCTCCCCAACTCATGATCTTGCACCCCAAGAGCAGGAGATGTCTGTCTGGTTCACCGTTACATTCCCAGCACAGCCTGTGCCTAGCACGTAGTTGGGGGGTCAGCAGATATTTCACAGGCTATAGTTGGTAATCAGGAGAGAAGATAAGGTCTGTAGGATTGACGCTATTCTAGTTTTGGTTTGTTTAGCCCCAGTGCCTACAGAGTGTTTAGTTAATAATGTTGTGTCATTCAGAGGCAGCCAGCAAGTTATCTTACTAGAGAAGTGGCTTACTTGAGCTTCTGTGGTCTCTACCTAACCTATAACTTTTGTCCATTTCACCCAGCAATAACAAGCTTAAGATTTTAAAAATTCCACAGTCAAGGCTAGAATGAACCCTTGTGGCTTAGAGTTGGAAACATGATTATGAACTCGTGTTCAGCTTCATATAGACCAGTGGGGTGATACAAAAATAATTATGGGTATGTCTTTTTGAAAAATGTCAGTTTGTATTCTCACCTCTCCCAGACATGTCTACCAACAAGACCTACATGTGATTGTATTCCGGTGTTAGCAAGCCCAGCCTGTGCTCAGATCTTGGTGTTCCAATGTTGTTCTTTAATAAAATGAATCAGGCATCTTAGAGAAATGACAGGCCCTACATCTTGGTCAGGAATATACAAGATGGCCTGAGCTAGGGGTGGTGGTGCACACCTGTAACCCCAGGCGCTCTGGGGTACTGAGGCAGGAGGATCACAAACATAAACCCAGCCCATGTAATTTTGCATGTTAGTGAGTGAGACCCTGCCTCGAAATCTAAAAACAAATAAAAGTGCTGGGAACGCTATAGCTCAGTGAGAAGGCTATGGGTTATATTCCTAGAAATGAAGGAAAAAAGATGTCCTGGAGCATCATGCAGGGTCAGAAATAAGAAAGAATGCAGGGAAAATGATGTGGGTTTGTCACAGGGATATGGAAGTTTACTGCAAGAATATCTGGAGACGAAAGATAGAATGATTTATGGAGTCAAAAAGGTAGCACTAAATTATAACTTCAAAAACAAAATAAATAAGAATCCATAGGTCCATAATCTAAATAAGTGATTGAATAAGTCAATAAATGGGACGGAAAAGAACGGTCTACTTAGAAGAATTCCAAGTGACTTGTACAGAGATTCTGCCGTTCAGGAGACAAAGTCCTTTAAATGTGGGCTATGCTTGGTGACTCATCCACACAGAACATAGGATAGAAATGGGGAGAAAGAATCGTGCAGTGCAGAGGCCTGACCAACACTCCCCTAGGCAGGTGACAGAGGTTCACATCTTCAGTGGTAAGGCATGATGACAGCATGAGTCCTTCATACGATGTGCTGAGAGTGGCTCTTCATCTCTGTGATTGTACTCACCAAAAATCTATAACCCCAAACTACTTATGAGGAAAGCAACAGACCGAGACCATCTGGGGACCATTCTGCAAAATAAGGTAAGCAGTGTCCTCAGCATTGCCGAGGGCACCACAAACAAGGAAAGCCAGGGAAGCTGGCACGCTCCGAGCTAGTTAAAGGACTAAATAAGATGTAACCTGCAGGGGATCTGGGAACAAGAAAAAAGAAAAACTAACAGCAGGGTGGCACTTTAGAAATAGTAAACTTTTTTTAAAAGAGAATAAAACCAAGCAAAATAAAACAGAATGAAGCCAATCAAAACAAACCAGTGTAAGTGACACAGGACTTCAAAACAATACAAAATCAACAATGGTTACCATAATGCCTCTTGTTGTCTTCAAAATAGTTGCAGATATCTTCAGACATAGTAAAAGTCAAACAGAGGAGAACAGAAGAGAACCAATAGAAGCAAAACAATGAATGCAATACAGGACTTCAAAACGAGACAACAGCAAATCCAAAATGGCTACCATAATGTCTCTTGTTATCTTTGAAATAGCTGCACATATCATCGGGTATAATAAAATCAAACAAAACAAGACAGAATAAAACCCAACCCAACAAAACAATGAAAATGATACAGGATTTTAAAACAAGATAACAAGGAATTAACAATGGCCACCACCTTCAGAAGGAGATCCCCCATAGATACCACACTGCATATTGTTATCCTCTGAATAGATGATCAGACCACTGACTTTAGACCTGCAAAGTCAGTGAAACACTAAACACGACAAGCATTAAATTGTATTTTACCTCCATAGCTATCATCACAGCCTGGGTTTCTCTGGATCAGCTGCTCTCTTACAGCAGGGGTGGGGGTGATGTCTCTTCTTGTTTCCCAGCCCACATGCAGGAAGGGACTGGCATCTGGCTCTCCCCACAGTGGCCCAAGCACGGTGCCGACCCACAGGGAGGGTTTGTTTCTTGGTGACTTCTTGTTCTCTTCCCACACAGTCACGAATTAAAAGTTTTAATATTTGTCCCTTCATTGTGACACACACCATGGTCATCTATGATGTTAATGATAGAGGGAACTTGGTGTGGCATATACCAAAGTTCTTTACAACTTTTCTATAAATCTAAATTATTTGAAAATACAGTATTTTGAACATTAGAAAAAATAGTGACACCCCACATCTGCCACCTCTGGATCCACTTGGGGCTACTGGCAGGTGGTAGAAGTGGTGGGATTTAGGTCTACCAAGAGCCCATGTGTGTATTTGCTGTACCTCAGCACCCGTGACTTAGATGAAATGGGGGAGGCAAAACTAAAGACCAGCATCTTCTGCTGCTGGGAAGGGGAGAAGAGATGGAGGGAAAGGAGGAAGGGGCGGAAGAGGGACGTGAAAAGAACTAAGCTGTGTTATGTGCATGTACCACCTCCCCATGAGGGATTGTTATGTAGTCCCACCACACAGACCCCTGCTGGAAGCTGCATTTAAGTCTCACATCGACGCGTTATCAACTTTAAGTCACTCAGCAACTCCTTGAGTGAGGCGTTTCTGTCTCCTTTTTCTGCACAAGGCTTCTCCCAGAAATGAAGTGACTGAGCAGGGATTGACACAAAAACTGACACCGTTTTATTCATTAAAAACAATACAAAGCGAAACAAACAAACAACAACAACAAAAAAACAATAGTTACTGAGCACTTGGTTCCTGGAGCAGGTAGAAAAGTACTGATGTGGTGCAGGGGACTCAGCAGCAAAAGAAATAAAACACGCCTGCCCTCACACAGCTTCCAGGACAGAGGACAGAGGCCATCAACTCCTGGGCAGAAGGCTCAGTTTAGTAGGCAATGGTAACTGCTACAAAAATAAATGACACCTTCCAGGTTCAAGTCCAGCAGGGAAGGAGTGTGGAAATCAGTATTTCATTCTAACAAGTTGAAAACTAAACAAACTGAAAACAATCCACTCATAGATTCTTCAGAGATGCGGGGGTCACAAGCAAACATCTGCCCCCAGTGTTGGGAGCCAGGCAGACCCAGTCACAATCTACGGGGGCAGGTGCCCACCTCTGCAGGACTCAGGACCAGCGCGGGAAAACCTGACCTGTCACCTGTCACCCACGGGGTGAACCCTTGATGGAAAACCTCCAGTGGAGGGGGTGGTGCTTAGCAATGCTTTTGTAAAGATGACCTCCGGTAGTCCTTCCTGCCTGTCACAGTGAAGATGGGAGAAAGTCCCCTCGTGCTTTGGGCAGGGAAGGATCAAAGGGAGCAATCCGAAGTGGACCACGGAAGCCTGGTGTTTTGTTTTGTTTTGTTTTGTTTTGCATTGTTTCAGTTCTTTGGTTTTTATTTTTGAGAAAAATTATCGCTATACCGCTTGGGCTGGACTTAAACACCTTGTCTGCCTAGCTCAGCCTCTCCAGTACCGGGACAGCAAACATACAATACTAAGCCCAGTTAGAGCAGCCTATTTGAAACAAGGCTGTCTTCAAGAAGAACTATTTCACTAGAGCCTCACTTGCTGGAGTTTCATAGGAGCCCTTTCTTCCTGAGAAAGGGAAATACCTAAAGCTGTTCCGTCCAGTTCAGCACCACCTAAGGCCAAGTGCAAAAACCTCAGAGATATTTGTGCAGTTCACAGCCAATGGGCTTAGACTGGGTCACTTAAACATCAAGACCTGATCACACATGACTCATGTGCTAAGAAATCAAGTGGAAAATGCATACAATGTGCAAAAACACATAACTAATGTAAGCAGAGAAATGAACCTCTTAAGAAAAAATAAAAAAGAAATACTAGAAATTAAAGGCACTATAACAGAAATGAATGTCTTGATGGGCTCATGCATAGACCAGACACAGCTGAGAGAAACAAAATGTCTGAGTTTGAGATGTGTTGACCAGAACTCCTCTGAAAAAACTGAAAAGCAAAGGAAAAAGAAAAGATTAGGGGGGAAAAAAGAATGTGCAAGAAGTGTGGGACAACTACAAAAAAGTGCAAGTATTTCCCCTCATCTGTGGGGGATGCAGTCTGAGATGACCAGTGGACACCTGAGGCGACGGACACTGTGGTACTGAATCCCCACGTGCCCTGTACTTGTCCTTCGCAGAGATGCCCATGTGAAATTTAACTTATAAATTAGGCCCAGTAAGAACCTAATGATAACAAACTAAAGCAAAGAACATACATTGTAGTAAAACTTATTTAAAACTTTTGAATTATTTATTTCTGGACTTTTAATATTTTTTAGCTGCAGCTGACATGGATAAATGAACACAAACTGGATAAAAGGAGAATACACAGTAGGAATATAATAAAAAGAAGAACAAGATAAAGGCATAAAATAAATATTTGAAACAATAAAAAAACTGAGAATTTCTCCCTACTTAATGCCAGATATTAAACTACAGATTCAGTATGCTCAGAGAATACCAGACAAGATAAATACAAAAGAACAAAACAAAACAAAACAAAACAAAACCTCACATCTAGCTATGCCATATGCAAACTACAGTAAATCTTCAATAAACAAAAAGTCTTGAAATAAGCAGGCGGAGCATATTTTGGATAGAAAAAAAAACGGAATTACAAAAAGAGAAGAGGGTGGATTGAAATAAAGTATTGGAGGAAGGGGGCAGAAAACCTCCAACCAATTCTGTACATGTAAGATTATCTTTCAGAAATAGCAAAATAAAAACTTTCTCAAATAAATAAATAAATGTTAGAATAACTCATTGCCAGTAGACCTGCCTTGCAAAAAACATGTTATAAAAAGCTGTTCAGAGAGAATGTATTGCTCTCGGTTAAAAAACTTGAAACTATAAAAGGACAGGAGTAAAATTAAAGAAGGAATAAATGAAGGTAAAGGCAAACAATGAGCCCACGAAGGAATCTTAAATGCACCTTGTTTAATGGAAGAAGCCGATCTGGAAAGGCTGGGTGTGGTAGGACTGAAACTGCACCACGTTCCGGAAAAGGCGGTGAAAGCCGAGGGTTTGCTAGGGGCTCTGGAGGGAGGAGGGATAGCCAGAAGGAGCGTAGACTTTCTAGGGCAGTGAAACTGCTCTGTATGGCACTACAGCGATGGGTGCATGTTGTGATGCACTTTTCCGACCCTGTTGATTGTGTGACACCAAGCGTAAAGTAATGCCAAGTAGGCTTTGCGCGGTAGGGATGTGCAGTGTCGGGTCGGGTCGTGGATTGCGGCAAATGCAGCGCTCTGCTGTGGTTTGCGGGCAGTAGGGGAGACCACGTGTGGTGGGGGCAGAGGCCCATGCAAACTCAGTGGCTCCTGCTCGGTTGTGCTATGAATTTAAAATTGCTCCAAAAAATAAACTATTGAAATGGGAAAATAAAAACATTAGGATATGGGCATAGAGAAGAGCAGGTGGTGCTGCTTAAGTGGGGTGGTCAGGGAAGCGCTTTTGGATAAAGTGCTGTTATAAGGAAGGACAGGAGGCTGAGGGGACGGGAGAGAGGGAGCTGTGTAGATTTTTCCGGACTGAAAACAAATGGTGGCCACTGTGAAAGTTATGCTACCTTCCTCTGCTCTGTGAAGTGAAGTGTGCTCACCCAGCGAGGCGATGGCTCTCTTTTTAGCCACTATTAAGTTTTTCATATTAACACACACACACACACACATGCCCACACACAGGCATATATGAATATATTCACAATGTGAATATATTCTGTCTTCAATAGTTCATCTTTAAAACTGTGGGGGTATAAACAAATTAAAGAGTGGTAGGTATAAAAATAATATCTGATAAGTTTTGAATATATGATTTACGTTGTTTCGTGCTAAGCATTTTAGCTGCATTCTTTCATTTAACCCATCTACTTACTTAGGAGAGAGGCGTATAATTATCCTCCAGTGTACACAAGAGGAGATGGAAAATGCAGAAAGCTGAGTCACTTACACAAAGCTATGTAAATAATAAGAAATTTGAATCCAGGCAGACAGACTGCAGGACCCCTTCCTGTGGCACCTAGGAGCTATTTCCTGAAGGTTTGAGGGAGGAACAAGGAGGGACTAGCTCAAGGAGGAGCTGATTCAAGGGTGATGAGAGCTCTCCCCAAATACAAAAAGACCCGCCAGGTGGAAAAGTCATACTTGGGTACAAAGAAGAATGTGTGAAAGCCACAGGGAAGCAACTTTCACCTAAATAAAAACAGTGAATTTCTAATCAGGAGAACTGCTCAAGCTAATAAAGACTACCTTCGTGGGCAATCCTGCCCTTATTCCTCAAGGTGTTCAAAAGAGAAAATGTGACGGGAATGGTTTAGAAACGTCTCACAAACCATGGGTGTTTCTGTATTACTAAGTCATGAAATGAATTTAATGAGACATTAACATTTTTATTTTGAAGTAAAATAGAAGAAAAGAAGAGAAATTAGATGGAATGGAACATTTGCAAGAGTTTCATTTTGTTTTATGTATGTGTTCACTAGGATATAAAAATGTGCTTTTTTGTGTGCATTGCTAAAGAGATATGAAAACTGCTAGTTTAAAGAATTGGTTTCTAAATGCTGGCTGGTCTTTGCACTAGTGCTGGTTTTTGCACTAGTACTTCTTCATAAAGTTATCTCTGGTATTTAGTTAATAGAGAAAAGTATAAACAACATAATTATGTGTCTTTCTAAATGTATCAGCATGAAAATGCACATTCTTTTTTAAAGTGAGGCACAGCATATATGGTATATAGTGTCTCCATATATAAGCACAAAATTATTGCCCATGCTACATCATCTTTTGTATTTTTCTGTTACTCCAACAAAAGGAAGATTCTAATGTCCCTCCTTACAAATCTAAGCTGAGTCATTGAACTTTGGGATGGTTTGTTACACAGCAATGGGTAACAAGATGCTAATAATATAACCTACCAATTGTCTGATTATTTGCTTTCAGTGTCCATTCTTCACAAAATAAAAAAAACAAGCAGCTTGACATATGTCCCCTATTAAAAAAAATAAGATTTAAAAAACAAATCTTTTTGAATTCATGAAATTGGGTACATAGAAATCCCTGGATTTAAATGAACTCTCTTTCAATCTGAGATTTTAGATGTTCCCATATTTATAAAACATTCAAATATTCCTCTTGCCTTTTGTGACCATTAATACTGATTTATCAATTTTATTGGGCTAAGAAACATTAAATGGATTAGTGAAGCACATTCCTGGGTGTCTGAGTGGGTGTGAGGCATGACTTTGGGTACTATATATGGTCCCTCATGCTTCCTCTGTGACACTGTTTCCCTGGTCTGCCTCCTAACCACTGTGAACTAATCAGCTTTGGTCTGCCATGCCCTGCTGCCATGATGTTTCTGCCTTGGACTCAGCCAACCATAAGCAGAAGCCATGATTCTAATTAAACCTCTCCTCCTTTAAATTGTGGGTGTCAAGTATTTGTGAAAAAATTTGAATGTGACTAATAAAGAAAATTGGTATAGAGAATGGTGCTGTTAGTGTGACTACATCTGATCATGTGGTTCTGGTGGAACTGGTTTGTCAGAAGTGTTTGGAGAAGTTTGGAGATGTAGGATACAGAGGGCTTGAAATGCTACAAAAAGAGCTTGAAAGGTGATTCTGGTCAGGGCTCAAAAGACTGATAGGAATGTGGACAAAGCCAGGCATGGGATGCTTGAGTTGAGAACAAAGACCTCATCGACAGTTGAACTACAGGGCCTATATATTATACTCTGGCAGAAAATATGACTACATCTTGCCCATATCTTAATACATCATAGATTGATATTAAGGGTGGTGAAGCAATTAATCTGGCAGAAAAAATTTCAAGACAAACCAACATTCAGGCCACAGCATGTGTAGTGCTGAATGTTTTAGTTAGATTTATAAGAATCAGGATCAAAAGGCAGAACAAAAAATAATTGTAAACCTTAAGTTTGAGCCCAAAAGGAACCATGTATAAAGTTTGGGCAAAGAAAATGTGACTGCTGAAGGCATTAGCACTATTGAAAATAAACTAAGTACTTTGTACAGGGGCAAGAGGAAAGATGTCTTGAGGGCTTCTTGGGCATCAGCAAGACCCCTGTCATTGCAGACTCAAGGGTACAAAAGTGTAAACTTTTCATTTATGAAGAGAGTCCCTGGGATGTCTCCTAATAAGGACCTACCAAGAAATTAATTCCCCAAATTCATTTCACTGTGACCATTCATCCAGGCTCTCAGAGGTTACTGAAGTTATGATACAAGGGGACTTGGCTACTGCTCAAATTGACAGACTTGGCATCCTCTACTTTGTGCTGTTTACTGGCATGCAGAATGCAGGAACTGTGGGATCACTGAAGCTTCCACCCAGGTTTCAAAGAAAGGCCTAGAAAGCCAGGCAAGGAGGCCCTAAGAGAGCATTCATTATGCTGTGGGATGAAACCATGGGTGCAGTGGAGATCCCAGGAATTTGGAAATGCCAAGAATGGGAACATTTGCCAAGAAAAGCTGCAGGGCAAAAGGGGAGGACGTCTAAGTGAGAGGCTGTGTGGGCCATAACCTACAATATCATAGTGATGGGCCTGCCAAGTCCCTCTAGAACTCACATTTTACCCTTATGTGCCTTCAAAGGCAGACATGGAGCACAGGAATTAATGCTTATCTTGTTGGATTTCAGTCTTGCTTTGGTCTTATTCATTTCTTTCCCCCACCCCTCCCTTTGAGAAAGAGAATATTTACCCCATGCCATTATAACTTGGGTTTATGTAACTTCATTTTGTATTTTTACAGATATTTACAACTAAGAGTTTGCTTTGAATCTCAGAAGAGATTTGGACTTAGACTTTTGAGAAATACTGGAACACTTGAGACTTTGGAGAAAAGATTATTGTGTATCCAGTTATGCTCAGGACAGTTGTATTGTTGGGCAGAATTATGAATGTGTTATTGTCTTTATTTTGAGATTAAGTATGGCTGGTTTAAGGAGTTGAATTTGGGTGTGAAGTTAACAAGAGTCAGAGATATTCCGACTTTATTGGATCAAGAAACACATAGCTGATTAGTGGGTCTGAGGGGTCATGGAGGCATGACCTTGCATACTGCATGTGGCCCCTCACCCTTCTTCTCTGCACTCTTTCCCTGCTCTGCTTCCCAGTTACATGAACTGAGCAGCTTTGCTGTGCTATGACCTTCTGCCTTGGAGCCAGCCAAACACAAACTGACTATGAGCCTAGTTCAACCTCTCCGCCTTTAAGTTTTAGGTGCCAGGTATTGTGTCTGGCAACAGGAAAGTGACTAATATACCTTTGTAAGAGAAATAAATAAAGTGGAACAAATAGTGCATCTCATTGTCTTCTTATAAAACTGTGACCTTAGAACTATTTTGGTGCTTTTCACAGCATTGTATAAGAATCTCCACTTCCACTTGGTGAACTGCTTGAAATAAGAGCTCCATCTTATTCACTTCCTCAGCATCTATCTCAGTGCTAGGCATGAAGGGTGGTCTTAATAACATAGGAGAAATTACTTTTGGCTTATTATTATGATGATTTTTGTAGCACATTTTGTTGCTTTCAATCACCAGCAAGTTGTATGCATGGAGCCTCCCATGTAAATGTAATGAGAAGAGAGTGAGAGCATTTGAGAGAAAATCCATGAAAAGTAAAAATCGCTAGGCCCATGTAAGGAATGAGCCATAGCCATTAACTCAACCCCCACAATATCACCTCAATATAGTCATAGAAATAAATGGTCCTAATTCTACATCAACATCACAGGACTTGCACAAGGAGCTGGAGCACATGTTAATTATTGAGTCCATTCTTTCAGCCTAAAGCTTCTTATTGATGCAAAAGAACCAAACCAGGAAGTCTGACATCCTCTTGCTTATATTCCTGATGTTGGAGGTGTGGTTTCCTCTGCTCGTGCCTAGTCTTCACATATGGTTTCTGTTTGAACAATTTCACTCCATACTTTTAGACATTAAATGTAATGGAATCAATAGGAACTGAATTGTCCTTCAATTATATTAGCTCATTTTATGATTTAGCTATTTATGCAAAACACTTATTTTTAAGTCACTGAATAGGTGACTAAGCAAAAATTTTACTGTAATTATTCACTGCTGACAGTTCCTTGTTACTGATACAGAGTTAGTGCATGGGTTTGATTCTGTGTCCCCCCAAAGTCTCATGTAATCATGGCATGGACAGGGCTGAGTCTGGCACTTGTGATTGGTTTGTTATCTGGCACTGGGATTGGTGATGTGAGTCCTGCACCCACTCAAGGGTGGAACCGACATATGTAAGGGTGAGAGGAAGGCATGTCTCTCTCTCTCTCTCTCTCTCTCTCTCTCTCTCACTGGTTCACCTTGCTGTTTGGCAGCCACCATGAATGACTGCCCCACCACACCATGCTGCCTTGGAGCCAACAAAGTATGGACTGAGACCCCTGAGAACTGTAAGAAATAAACCTTTCCTTCCTTAATTTTGGGCATCAGGTGTTTTGTCTCAGCAATGAGTGAAAATTAACTAAGACAGTTAGTAACATCTACCCCTCCACCATAAGTTAAATATCTACATCGGGGAGAAAGAGGTTGCTGAATGTCATGAAATTTATTTTATGTCCACAGACATTTGCCTTCAGGAATTGTGTCTGTGATAATGATAACCTTGACTTCACCACCCAAAACCCAAAAATGTTTCTCTTTAGCTGGAGGAATTTATATGATGCTTGAACAACTGAGTTGCTCTAGTTGCCAAGTACATGTAAAGCTCTGTTGAATCCACCTTTTTCCTTAAATGAAATCAACCAAATTTTTCTATAGTTTTAAATAAAGATTTAAAAAACTTAAATTATCATAGTAAATTGTCAACAATTAAGACTCTTTTATCCTCTATTAAATGAATGCACAAAACCCACTGGCTTGATCTAAAATTTTATGATACCAAGAAAAAGTGACCATGAATTGAGAAATGCTTTAATTCTATGGTTTCTATATTGTTAGAAGTTCAGAGAGCATCCTTACAGTGTTCCTTCCCAAAAGGTTTTATTCAAAAGGTTTTTAAAAAATAGAGAAGTGGGAAGATTCTTGGGCAATGCTTATTTGTGTAGTAAATCCTAAGTTAGCTTTTACTTTGTTGGATCTTACGAAGCATAAGAAGAAATATCGCTAACAAATTAGAAGCACTGTAGTGCTTGAATAAAGGAATTCCTTATTTGAGAGAATTAAACAAAGAACTTTCAGAGGGAAAGAAGAAATATTTTCATTGTAGATTTTTAGTTTTTTAGCTTTTGGATGTAATTTATTTGATCAGACAGCCACTAATGTGCTAAAACCAGAACTCATTTCAACACCTTGGTATGATGAATTTTGAGATGGGGGTTTGTGAATAAATTTTTTAAAATATTTTACTAGTGTATCAATTCTGATATGATAATCATCCTCCATTATCGGGTAAACACCATCACTTTCCTTTTACACTCTTTTGATTGGATGACACAAAATAGCCTATATGTTGTAATTAGCTTTATTTTCAATCAAGAGGAGTACAAAAAATAATCCCAAAAGAGGTAGAAATACAAAATGACATTTGCCATGAAGTGGTCACTGGGGAGTTTCTATAATGGGATAATAGATAAAATGCAGGCATAGACAGGGCAATGCTCTGTGATTTTATACCCAAAAGTCTCTAGTAAGACTCTCTGGTAATTTAAAAAGGCAGACAGAGATGATGTCTGTTGAAACAGAAATTCCCCACTGGTCTAACTTACCATCTTTTTCATGAACACTAACCCTGATCAGGCAGAATTTAAAAACGTGAATAACTCTCAAGACTTCTTGGCTCCTCCTCCCACATTCTGCCAGCCCCTCTGTGAGACCTCAGTCTTCTCCTCTTGGTCATTAGCTGTCCTCTCAGATCTGACCCATCCCACAATCAGAGCTTCTCATCACACAAATATATAAACATCTCCCACTTACCAGGTCAAATAGCACAGAGCACTGGACCTTGGGTTTGCTGACAGGACCACTGGCTTCTCCACTCCTACCAAGATCTCCCCCTTCTGTTATGTACAAGTCCTTCCTCACGGTGCCAATTGCCATCTCCCTTGGCTCTCCGGAGACTGGTTGTTCACAGACCCATCCTGGAGACGCAGAGCCTACCCTGTTCAGGCTGCACTCCACTCCCAGGGAGGTTGTTCACAGTGAAAGCATCAAGGCTCTGACTCCCTGCTCTGGAAATGCATCATTTGCACAAACTAAGACCTCTCCAGTGATGAAAAGTCCTAGGATCTTTACAGCATGTGGCGATTCTACTTCCCATTCGCATCGACCAGATTTCTGCCAACCCAATGTTCATTACTGCATCCACACCCTGGACTTCTCAGTTTGTATCACACTGAGTGCTGATTCACATCTCAGGTGAAGAAAAGATAACAAATCTATGAATGATGACCAAGGGCATCAGGAATCTGGAGCTGAAATACTGAGGGCTGAAAATGGCTAAATAAAGAAAGGCAGAGATAGCAGATTTCAGTTTTAAGTGATGACCAGAAGACACCAGAAGCAAATGGTGTTTCTTTTGGATTCAGACAGCAGATGACTTAGTGAAAGGAGATTTGGGCTCCCAACAGGGAAGTGTAGGAGACAGAGAGGATATGATTATGATGTGATTTTTAAAGTGGAGTAAATGTAGGGACAACCAAGAATAATTTCCCACGGTAACCCCAAGCCACAAAGCAACTGTGCAAGCCAAAGAGATGTAGTAGTAAAATATTCAGGGCCAAGGATAACTGCAGTGTCCTTCAAGTCCCGAAAGCAGCAGAATCTAACAGCAAATCTAAGGCTAGAGCCCCAGTTCCCACTAGATAGTTCCAGGCAAGGGCCGAGCTGGTTGTATGGATAGATGCAAACAGCTAAAAAAAAAAAAAAAAAAAAAAAAAAAACAGACAACAAAACAAAACACCAGGGCTCCCTCGGCTGTATTTCTGGAGCCTCCCACGCAGGCTGTCTGTGGTGGGAACCAGAATATGCACGGTTCCAGGCGCTCCCTACTGACCCAGTTGTACCGTCAGAATTATAAGCCACTGAGCTAAAAGTCACAAGTGCTGAGCTCAGGGACAAATGACCCCTTCCTGGCCACTGAGTCTGTCTCAAATGTCCGCAGGACAAAACGATGTGGCCTGAAAGACTGGATGCACACTTGTGGGGATGTGAGGATGGTCGTGCAGCACGTGGGCCTGAGACCAGCCAAGGGGATGCACGTAAGGTGTGCAGCTTGCCTCAGACAAGAAAGACGACCTGAGAAGGTGCTGTTGTTGAAGGACTGGCCAGGCGTGAGAGGTGGGATGGTGGCTGGGCCAACACCACGGAGCCATGGAGTCCTCCTCCATCACTCTTTGGGCCCCTTAACCTCATGGTCTGCAGCAATGTGGCTCTGTCTGTTAACCCCTTCTTTATGGATCCTGTTTCCTATTTTCAAAAGCCAGTCGCCATCTCCAGTGTGTTAACAGAGCGTGTGTTTGGGAGCTGGCTTTCCTGGGTTCAGAGTCTGATTCAGCCCCTTCTTATTTACTGAGCCCTCAGGGAGGTTACCTAACCCTTCGAGCTTTTTCTTCATGAGAGATTCAAAACTTACTGTGCTAAGCCTTTCATAAGTCATCATCGAAGACTTTCATTTACCTTTCCGCTGCATTACACACTGCAAAAATCTTTTTGATTTTCTTAGCATATTGCCTATTTCTATTCCTTTTAATGTCTTATTGTTTTTATCTGTACCTAATTGGGTACTTTCCTAGGACTGCCAATATATGGCTTCCACATGGGAGACTGTCTCACTTGCTCTTCCTTCAGGATACAGTCAGGGTCCCTTCTGCTGCCATTTCACTAGGCCTCTTCAACTGGACCCCACAACACACTTTGCATACTAATTCTGCTATTGTGCTATCTTCCTCCTCCGACAGATGGTGAGGTTCATATGGAAGGGAGCTGGTAACCGGGGAGCACAGTTGGTTCTCAGGAAATATCTTTTGGAAGGAGAGATGAAAAGTTGAAAAATAGTAAATGAAGCTTCCTTTTTCTAAAGCATGTGTCATGCACATCGTGTAGCCATCTCCAGCCATTCCAGCCCATTGCCAGTGGTCAGTTGGGAGATGGGCAAATCCAAGCTGCTTTGGCCCAGGGAGACACCAGAGGAGTTGTACTTGAATCTTCTGGGAAAGAAAACCAAGTCTCTCTCCTTCCTGTCAAGAGTTGGGGTGGGGGAAGCACTGGACCTGGCTACTGCCAATGGCCTGGCCACGACTGTGAGGGGAGCCGACCTCATAATGGTGCCAGTGATACTAAAGTTGAGACACAGAAGGAAACTGGGTCTCACACGATACAGCCGAGTCACTGAACCAGCTGGTCCTGAGGCCAGTGCCTCTCTGGGTTATGTTATCTAAGATCATAATTTAGTATATTTATAAAGCATGATTGAAAAACATGATGAATGTTTAAATTTTTAAAAATTTACAGCAGCAAATGATGTGTGACCATTAATTCCCCACAAAACACTCCCCTTGCTCTGAACACACTCATCTCATCGTTTTTATCATTTTCTGAAACAGTTTTTGAAGTCCGTTTTCATGAATGTGTTTCATTGTGCTGTTGTAGTTGCCTCGATGTCCTGAATTGATTCTAAATAGTTACCTATTGTGATCGTTTTTATTTTGGGGAAGGGCCAGAAGTCACACTGTGCCTGGTGTAGTGAATAAGGTGGATGAGGACACAGTCCTGTTCTCATGAGACTGCCTTTCCCTTGATGGAATTTGGCAGCAGAATTTTCCATATTTTTTTTTATCAGACTCCATAAAGACTCTTACAAAAGAGGACTTCCAGACCTGTTTCAGAAAGTGGCAAGAGTGATGTGATAAGTGATAAATGAGCCTGAATCAAGGGAGAGTATTTTGAGGGGGATTAATGGGAATGTATCTTTTACTATAACAATTTTTTAAAAAAATTTAAACATTTGCCATATATTTTGATCACTCCTGACACACATATATGTAATAGAACCACAGTTTTATGAAATACTAGCTCCTGAAATGCAGAAGCATTGTATCCAACACTTTTTTTTCTTTTTTTTCTTTTATTTTAGACACAAGGAGAACAAGAAATCAAAACATAACAATTTCACCCCAACCAACAAAACAGCAACAATTATCAGCATATTGGATATTCCCAAAAACTATTTAAGGCAAAAAATAGAGACATGAAACATTACCTAACTGTTAACACAATTGTTTTCAAATGAACATTTCGCATTAAAGATAAAATATGAAGGCGACCCTAAAAAAAATTACATTTTACTCAAAATTCTTTTTTCTCTGTCACACCAAATTTTTTATATACATAGATTTTGTTTCAGATGACATGGTACTCTACCCAGAGGATCCCAAGAACCCCACACCTGTCTTTCTGTGACAGCAATGTATTGAGGTCTCCCAATACAGTTGTATTAAGGCTTACTTGATTTTTCATGTCGATTAATAACTGTTTTATATAACTGGGTGGACTAGTATTTGTTGCATATTATCTCTTCATCTTAGATTATTCCCTTACCAATATATAATGACCTTCTTTGTCTCTCAAAATCAAAAACATAACAATTTCACCCCAACCAACAAAACAGCAACACTCATCAGCATATTGGATATTCCTGAAAATTATTTAAGACAAAAAATACAGACATGAAACGTTATCTAATTGTTAACACAATTGTTTTCAAATGAACGTTTCACATTAAAAGTAAAATCTGAAGTTGACCCTGAAAAAATTACATTTTACTCAAAATTCTTTTTCTCTGACTGTCACACTAGTTTTTTATATGCATAGATTTTGTTTCAGATGACATGATACTCTACCCAGAGGATCCCAAGAACTCCACACCTGTTTTTTTGTGACAACAATGTATTGAGGTCTCCCAATACAGTTGTATTAAGGCCTACTTGATTTTTCATGTCAATTAATAATTGTTTTATATAACTGGGTGGACTAGTGTTTGTTGAATTATTATCTCTTCCTCTTAAATTGTTCCCTCACCAATATATAATGACCTTCTTTGTCTCTCTTCATCAGTCTTAGCTTAAAATTAACTTTATCTGCAAATAGAATAGCTACCTCTGCTTTTTTCTGGACTCCTGTTGCACGGAGTATTGTTTTCCATCTTTTGACTTTCAATCTGTGAGAATCTTTTTAAATTAAATGTGTTTCTTGTATGCAGCATGCTGTTAGACGTTACTTCTTGATCCATTCTGCCAGTCTATGTCTTTTGACTAATGAATTAAGACCATTAACATTGATGGTTAAAATTGATACATATTGACTTATCTTTATCATGTTATTTTCTTTTTTCCTGGTGGACTCCTTCTATTGGAGTTTGTAGAGCTGTAGTACTTATCATCCCTTTCTAAAATGTCCTTCAAAATATTTTGGAGTGCTGGTTTAGTGGTCATGAATTTCCTCAACTGCTCCTTATCATGGAAGTGTTTTGTTTCTCCCTCTATTTTGAAAGATAGTTTTGTGGGATACATCAATCTGGGTTGAAAGTTGTTTTCTTTTAGAACTTGGAGTACTTCACTCCAAGCTCTCCTTGACTCGAGAGTCTGTGCTGAGAAGTCTACTGTAATTCTGATGGGCTTTCCTTTATAGGTGGTTTGTTTCTATTCCCTTACTCTTGTGTTTCTTTTCCCTTATTCTTGTGTTGAATTTCTGGAATCTTGACTATGATATGCCTGGAAGTAGATTTTTTTAAAATCCTTTTTAATTGGGGTTCTAGATGCCTCACTTATTTGTATGTCAAATTCTTTCTACCAGGAAAATTTTCTGATATGATGTCTGTAAGGATGTTTTTAATGTCATTTGTAGTATCTCCTGCTTGTTCACTGACTCCAATTAATCTTAAGTTATTTTTATTTGTCTCATCAAGCAACAGCTGGATTAATATCTCATGATCCCTTGTTGGTTTTGAAGAATCTTTCTTTTCTTGGTCACTAACTGCAAGCCTGTCTTCAATATCTGAGATCCTGTTCTCACATTGGCTTAATCTGCTTTGAATACTTTCAATAGAGTTTCTATTCTCCTGGATATCTACTTGAATCTGCTTTATGGAATCCATTTGCTTCCTATGTTGTCTTTCCATAATTTGCTGAAGCTTATTTATTTTTTTGTCTGTATCTGCCCTAATATCACTAAGCATGGCATATATTTTGGTAGTCTCTGTGGTTATTTGAGAGATTATTTCTGATTTCATTTTTTCCAAAGCCTCATTCAACTGCTTTGTTACCACTTCTAAGAAACGCTGTAGGAGGCTTTTGGATTTTCCAGCCTCATTACCCCCTGGGTTTGCTTTTGGTGAACTGGGTGTCTGGGGTTGTGACCTGTTTAAGTGTCTTCACATTTCTTTTCTTTTTTTAGCTTAATTCCTAAAATGATACCTATTAGATACCTGCAGTGGGTTACTTTAATGGTGGTATTAAGGACTTCCAGGTGATGAGCACTTCCCAGAGATACCTTCTAGGTGTAAATGGTTCCTGGGCGCCTAGTCTATTGGAAAATCCCGCCTCCTCAGTTTGTCAGAAATGAGAAACCACTGCTCACCTAGCCCAGTCCCTAATTCCTTGGCACCATGCCCCAGTCCTCTCTGCAACCCCCAGTCAATCCCAGTCCTGAACCAGCAAGACCAACAGCTATCCAGTTCAAACGAGTCAGTTCCAGCTACAGTAACACCCACAGCAGCAAACACAGCCAACAAAACAGCAAACTGATCCAACCCCTGATTTACAACCCCCCGACCTCATAAACTGAATTTATATCCATACAACAGGATGCAAAACAATCATATACAATACTTAGGTTCACAGAATGTCAACTCTGTCCCCAAGAGTGAGGACCCAAAATGAATTTAAGAAAAAGCAGAAAAGTGGGAAAAGAGAAAAGAGACTGCAAGTAGGTTGGAGAACAAAGATGGGTCCATCAACTCAGGGAAAGCACTGCAGAAGACTGAGGGAAGAGAAAGCCAATAGAAACAGAAAAGAGAACAGAACAAGACTAGGCCCAAAGGGAGGGCAGAAACCACACTCACACTAAAGAAAAAAAAAAAGAGCCCACTTCTGGGGTTCTCTCTGGACCCACTGATAAACAGCCTGTGGAGACAGCAACCCAAATCATGGCACTGTATCTCCACAAGCCAGCAACTGCTCGTGGACAGAGTAGTAGACAACCTTAGCATGCCTGCCCTGAGAATAGCCTCCTTGGGCTTGCAGCCATCCAGGCAGTCTCCGTGGGTCTGCGCCCAGCTAGGAACCACTGAGGGAAGCAGGCAACAGCCCTAGCCCCAGGCATATCTGGCCTGACTCAGGAACGGCCCCCAGCAAATCACTCTCCCGAGGGAGGACCAAGCCCGCCGCACTCAACGCTGGCCAGCACAGTCCTCCACACCTGCCGCTCTCCTCCACCGGGGAATGACTCCACAGAGGTCCCGGGGTTGCCAGCTGCTGCCAACATCGCGACCGTGCACCGCCGGACTCCAACAGCTCCCCTTGAGCAGTCAGACCAGCTCTGGGCAAAGGCTCCGCCAGCTACCACCCTCCTCTCAGTTGAACTTTTTTTCTTTTCGCCTTCTCTGTGGGGTTCGATTCAGACTTCAGGCTCTTCCTGGGTCCAAGGAACCCATCTCCCTCCTTTATGTCTTCCTCAAGATGGTGTGTTCCCACATCTAGACAGTGTCTCTCAGAGAGACTGTTTTCCCTGCATCCTACTACTACGCCATCTTCCCAGAAGTCCTCTCCAACGCTTCTCAACTACGGAGAAAATTAGATTTAATACTGCTGGGGCCAGGAATATAGCACAGTGGCACAGCATCTGCCTGGCAAGCATGAGGTCATGAGTTCAATTCTCAGTATCAAGATAAGAAAAAAAAAAGATTCAACACTGCTTTATACACATTCAGTCACTGGGGCAATGCAGTTATTCAAATACCATGTTGATCCATGCAGCTGAAGAACTGCCCCTGGGATGCTGAGTGATAAAGTCAAGATTGTCATTATCATAGAGAGAACTGAGCAGAAACGTCTGAAGACATAAAATTAGTTTTCAGGACATTTGTAACCTTACCCAAACCCCAGATAATGGCCTTCTATTAGTCTTACAAGCAGATGTTAGAAACCCTGTATCAATAATAAGGAACTGTCAGCAATAAATCATTACAGGAAATGTCGGGAGAAATGCTAGAATAAGTATGTTAGTCTTTTTCCTCAAAACATCCTTCCTGTTCTGTTAGTGTTCTGCCCAGTCTTCAGGACTCACTGAAACTCGCATCTCTGAGAACGGTCTTCGTCTCTTGCAAATACTCAGCCTGGTGCTCACCTGCATCACTCAGTCAGCCTTCACGTCCCTGGCACCACTGCTTTGCCATTGCCTGGGCTTCGACTCTAATGAATGCACCTGTCTTCCTCTTGGGCCCCACACTCTAGCTTGCCTCAGCATTTCTGCTGCTCTTATTTCCGTCCCAGTGAGGACCAAGTTGCAGTCCTCCCATGCTCTAATGACCTATCCGCATGCCTGCCCTGTCCTGTGTGCTCCCCGTTGGGCTGCGGCTGCTGCTCCCCAGTCTCCGAGACCAGCAGGGAGTGACAAGGAAGGTCCCCGCACTCCTGCCCCAGCTGTGAGCTGTGACCAAGGCTGGGAGCCAGCACCTGGGGCAGACACATTGCCTGAAGTCTTGGGGAGGTGAATTCAGGAGTCATTTCTAATGTTTTGGTTGCAGACCTGGTAAAGGGTGGTGATAAGCCCCAAAATGACTATGAGTCGGCACGAGAGAAAGCAGCCAATTAAGGCTGTGCTGTGTCCTTCAGCTTTGAGCTGAGATGGTGATACAGTTGTATAGTTCTTCCGATTCCTGGAGCTGCAGTGACAGTGTCGTCTCCCCTCATGCTTCTTAGGTTTGGTGATCTCAAGCGCTGGAATGTTTGCCCTTAGGCTCAGCTCTGCAGAGCTCCAAGCCTGTCCTCCTGCATCCATAGGTTCTAGACTCCACAGCCCTGGAGGTGACTTCATCATGGCACTTATGCTGTCTTTAGTGGTGGCTGGTGGCTAAATGTGGTCTCTGTGGTTAGATCTTCTGAATCTGTATCTCGGAAAAAGTCCTTCATAAATTTGTGTGCTGGGGCAAGTCAGTCAATACAAGTCAGTTTTTGGTTTTTTTTTTTTTCATTTTTGGGTGGAAATAATAAGAACGACATCAACAAAACCCATTTTTTAAAAGGAGGAATTGGAAAGACTGAGTGAGACATGTGTTCAAATACTTAGCAGAGTGATTACTTGTAAGTCAGTAAGTCTTAGCTAACAATTGCCTTTGTAATTCCAATAGTACCCAGCACAGGGCACTAAAACAGACGGTCCCTAAGCAAACATTTCTTGAGTAAATTGGATTCATAAATGACTGTGAGAGTCTCACCATGGCGCCCTAGAGAGGTATTGTTATCCAGCACTCAGGGTCTCCAGGAGAGGGGGTGGAATCTGGAATGGCCAGGGGTCATGAGTCTGGAATTCCCAGCCTTCAATCGTCTTCTTGCCATGCAGTGATCCTCCAGATATTATTTGGTTTCTTTTCTTTTAGGTTTTACTATGTCCCAAAGTCATCTTGATTGTTTTGAGGAAGACCACCCCAGAGCTTTACAACACAGGGCTTTGTTGTGAGAAATATACTACATATTCCACTTGAAGAACTGGAGCAGAGCCTGCCCAATCTGGTTCTCCATGTGCTCTGTGCTGTCTGTGGGTCACCAGTGTGACTGCCTGGGTTGAAAGTCAATGTTCTATGCTTTGTCATCAAAGGCATAACTTAAAGTTTTTCAAAGGTGATTTCTCATTTCTGTAAAACACTGGTAACTTCAATAGGTCATGACATTTTACCACGTCTTTCACTTCTAAGTTTGAAAGCATTCTATTTCCCATAGAGGATCCTAGGCACCTTGAGTGTGCTCCATCTAGGAGACCTTTGAAGCTTCCTAAAGTCTCTTCAGGGTACTCTCAACTTCACACCCGGGAAATCGCAGAGAAAAGAGCAAGGGGGAACTTGCTTATAACAAGCTCAGGAGATCCATTGTCTGCAGGGTGCTTAAAAAAATGTTGGACTCTTTTAGCACAGAAAAGTCCAGGTGCTTTCAGCTCTAAAAAGTTCTTCACCTGAACAACAGTGAGCAACTGGCAAGGGAATTTGCAAGAAGCCAGGCACATAAAAACATCCTTTTTCTGTGGGTGCCATGCAACCATGTACAGTTAAATGAGCAAAGGGTTAGCACAGATGGGGACCATCAGCCATTCCTTTAGCACCCACCCTGGAGCAGAGTTAGCAAGCTCCAACGAGGCAGGAGACAGGCTTGCTGGGAAGAAGTTGGGTTTCCAGGGAGAAAAGGCGGATGAGCAGCTCAGAGACTCCAGTGCCTGTCAAGAGCTGGAGGAAGTAGCTCGTAAGAGAAGGACAGGAAACGAGTCCTGAGAGGGAATATTAGCAGCTTGGGATGGTGTCTGCAGACCTGTGGATTCTCTGTGCAATTCACCTGAGAATTTTTACAATGCATTTTAAGGGGAAACAAGCCTATCTTTCATGTCCTTGACTGAAAACAGCACAAGAAAATGACTGTGATTTTTCACTTAATTGTATGGGGGACAAAGGGGGGATGCGGTTCCATTATGTCTGTCTTGGCCCTCTGTTTGGCATTATGGTAATTTGCTGGGATTTTTGTCTCTATGTGAGGGACGCCGCATACCACCCTGGTTCCCACCAGAGCCAGTGGTCTGTTTCCTCTTTGTCTTCCTTCTGAACTGCCACCGCATGCCTTCTGCCTCCCCAAATGTGCTGTCTTGCATTATTTAACTAAAGAGATGCTTTACCAGCACCAGCGGCCTCAGATGTGGTTCGTTCAAATAGCATCCTACCAGCAGCTAAACAGTAACCGGGATCATCCGCTCTGATGAGCGAGGGAGCCGGGGGACTCCAGACCGCTTTGGGCTTAAATAAACAACAATAAGAACATGTGCAGATTCCCAAAGAACACACACGGAATTTACTAAAGACTTGGTGCCACGGGAGGCCATGTTTGCGGGTGACGCTGGGGATTCTTTTGTTTTCCCCCTGGATTTTCCTGGATGGCTTTGTCGCCGAACGCCAGGGCTCCAAATGGGCACGGCCAACGACAGCAAGTCAAGTCACCTTCAATCGTGCTGCTTCTCGGAGGCTGAATGCAGGGCAGGAGACACGGGGCTTGATAGAGAACCACGCCAGCAGGGCCAGGGCAGCCAGGACACTGTGGGGCTCAGCATTGCCCGCCACCCCACAAAAGCCTGCCTGGGATACAGCCGCCGACTTAGGAGCCATCAGGAGTTCCTGGCCGCAGCTAGAAAAGCGCATTTGATACAATCACAGAGGATAAAAAGGAGGGAATCCCTGCAGGGATCTGGAGGTTCCACGGGGTAGAGGGTCTCCTCCCCGGCTCTGGAGAGACTGTGCAAACTCCACAGCCCATTCATTTCATCCTGGTGGGCAGGGCCAGGAGAGGCAGGGAACGCGCTCGGGCGTAGAAGGCTCCATGTGCTGCTGACCAGAGAGGGGTCGCAGGCCAGAGAGGGTGGCCGGAGGACAGGCGGCCTCCTGTGCCTTGGTCACCCTGTGACCTGGCATTGCCCACGCCCTTGACCCCGGTTTTCCGTAGTGTGAGCCCACACCTTGGGCAGCGCACCGGAATGTGCCCACAGATTGCGGAGGGGGAGAGGGGACCAGGGTTCCAACGCCCGGGGTCTGCGACCGCATCCGACTGGGCGGGTCTGTGGAGAGGCAGGGGTGTGTGTGTGTGTGCGTGTGCGTGCGTGTGCATGCGTGTGTGTGCATGTGTGTGCGCTAGTGTGTGCGTGTGCGTGCATGTGCTTGCATGTGTGCACGCGCGCGTGTGTGTATGTTGTTTTGGGGTGGATTTCTTTACTCTCTCCCTACAGGGACAGGGCCAGAGCGAAGGCTCCATGTGGTCCTCAGTGTGTGTGCTCGGTTCCTCCCGCACTGGTCCGCGGAGTCCGCCTTGTTTTGGGCCTGGCCTCTCAGTGCAGAAGGGGCGTGGGGTGGAGGGACAAGGGGCGGAGGTGTTGGGGTGAAGGGGCGCGGGGTGGAGGGGCGCGGGGAGGTGGGCCGCAGTGCCGCTCCCGACGCTGAGAAAAGCGCCTGGCAGCTCCCTGGCCGCGCTCCAGCGCGCACTGCTCCAGCCCTGTTCTCAAGCAGCCGCCACCGGGGCTCTAACTGGGAACGCGACAAGCACTGCTTTCGTCTTCCCGACCTCAAAGATCCTTTTATGGCCAGACTCGTGCCTGTATCCCTCGCTCCTTCCCAGGGTGAAACTGACCTCGCGGCCCGGGCAGCCAGCAGGGGACCCCGAGAGTGGGAGGCCTTCAAAGCCGCTGTGTCCCGCGGCTGGGGGACTGAAGACAGACAGCGCTTTCAGCCAGGATGGACGGGGCGGCTCTGGGGCCTTCTCGGGGGTGGGGTGGAGGACAGGGCCGGCTGGGGCTGCCCTTGGTACCTGGGGTTCTACCCCCGCAGATCCAGCTGTGAGCAGCTGGAACCGAGGGCCTTGTGGGCGGGGCCACGGCTTCCCCGACCCTTGCCTGGATGGAGCCAGTGCGCTGGGTTAGAACTTTTCCGAGAACCATGGTGGTGTCTGGGATTGCCTTTAAATCTCAGAGAAAGTGCTTATTTGATATCATTCCTTTACCAAACCTTATGTAAGCACTGGAACATGAAGAGAAATTGAAAACCGCCTCTGGCCATCACCACCAGGTTAGGAAACCGCTCTGTGGATCGTGATTTAATGACGGGGAAATGGGCGTTGATCCACACAGCTGAAAACCGGAAACTTTGAGGCCGTCGTAGTGGCCTTCTTTTTACCACTCTCACTCATCTATTTAGTATTTAGAGCTCTACCTTTATTCTGTGCTTGAAGTAAAAAAAAAATGAAGCTTCAAAAATGTGGCATACACCTGTAATCTCAACTACTTGAGAGGCTGAGGCAGGAGGATCCAAGTTCAAGGTTTGCCTGGGCAACTAGGCGAGACCTTGTCTCAAAATATTTTTTTTTAAAACGAAAAAGAGTTTGGGAATGTAGCTTAGTGGGAGAGGACTGGCCTAGCAACACAGTTGACACTGTGGATTCAATCCCCAGTGTGACACAACAGGAAAAAGAGAAAAAGAAAAGAAAAGAGAAGAAAAATGCCAAGGGTTCCTCTTCTACTCTTAGGAGACTCTGGATAGATAAATTGCTCATGGCCTTTGGTGTGTTTTTGTTCTCAGGTTTATTTTATCCTTCTCCACTTATGTGTATTTTCATTAACTTAACAGGAATTTAGAGCTCAAACAGTGTTTTGCACTAAATTAACCATTGAAGTTTGGTGCCAGAAACCCTGAAGAAGACACGGTCGCTGCTGGGGTGCAGGAAAGGTCCCACACACAGAGCTCTTGCTGACTGTGGAGTCTGGGTGTATGTCAGTGCACTGGGTCCAAGCAGCTGACCTGGAAACAGCAAGACTTTGGGACTTGGAGCTGACCCAGAGTTAGTGTTTAGAGCTGTTGAGCCTCAAGCACCAGCTGTTGGGGGCTCCTCTTGGGCTCTTCCAGAGCCTAGAAAACCATCAATGTTTTAAAAAAAGTTCTGTGTCTTAATTGCTTTCTCGTAGCTGAAACATAGTACCCAGCACCCAGTACTCTAAGGAAGAGACGTTTATTTTGGCTCACAGTGTGTTGAGGTTTCAGTTCATAGTCAGCTGGTTCCAAGAGAGGGCAGCATGGCAGAGGAGAAACAGCTCATGGCAGGGCAGCAGAGAGCAGAGAGGGATCAAGAGAGGAGGAGGGAAATGGACCCTGCCAGACCAGGGTCGCCCCCAGTGACCCACGTCCTCCAACCAGGCTTCACCTCCCAAATCACATTTAGCTATTAGCTCATCAGTGGGTTAGTCTAGGAAGCCCTGCCCGTGAGCACACAGGGTTTTGGGGGAACATCTAGCTATAAACCATAAGGCTCTGTAAGTTCTCAGAGAGTTTGTTTGTATCAAGAGTACTGAGCCCTGGGCTTTGATGGCCAGCTGACTGTAAGTCAGTCACAAATGTCTGCATCTGGGAGTTCCTACACATGAGTTATCCCACAGCTATGGCTCAGGGATAACATAACAGACTTGTTTACAGGGAACTCTGTTTACTCTTCCTAAAGCATTTCACACATGAGAGAGAAACACTGCACAAATCTAAATGCTTACTAGGCTTCTCTTAGAATTTGACTTCCTCCAACAGCAAAAGAGATGGCTCCTATCTAGCTCACATAGCCGAGTTTGGGAAGTCGCTAAGTGTTACTTGCACAGGTTTCTCTGAGCAAAAGTCATGTTCATTTGAAAGACTTGAGGTGCATCTGTTCTCTGCTAGCCACTGCATTAGGTACCAAGAAGACCAGCAGCGATGGATTCTGTCTCTTGAAAACCTTACAGTCCAGGTGGAGAAACATTTTAAAGCAATACGAAGTCTTTTGGAACAGGCGCTAGGAAGAAAGTGAGACAGCACCGCAGCTCAGAGCAGCCAGAGGAGCTACCCTAGTGGACAAGACAGACAGGCATGTGGTAGTGTGTCTGAGCAGGGGAGCCCCTCACTGGACTCGGCATTGAAAGCAGGGACAGCATGGTCTTTGGCTCTGGGTCCCTGCATGAAGCACATCCTGGGACCCAGGATGGTCAGCGGTAAGGGGGAGCATGGTGAGAGACAGCACTTGGCTTGGCCCTGTGTTGAAGTGCCATACTGAAGCCCCAAAGGCGCTGTTCTAGACTGGATACCCCAAACCTGGGGAATTGGGGAGGGAGCTCGATTTCGACACAAGGACAAGACCATTCACCAAGAGGCTGATGTATGGCAGAAAGTGCATACTCTGAGGACAGGGAAGCAGCAATCGGAGCCTTCAGAGAGGAACATTGCAAAGAATTTGATGTCTAGTGAGTTCAGGAACAATGGGAAGTGTTAACTCCACAGAGAGAATCTTACAAATTATAGACCTTTACACAAAAGTTCTTTCCCCATGTGAAGTTTTAAATGCTGAGAATTAATATTTCTTACTGGTAGATGAGAAAGAGAGACAGACAGAGACAGGGCAGCTGTGTATGCTTGTGTGTGTATTTCTTTCAGGCTTGATTTTGTCCCAGCTAAGCTGAAATTCCCTTTAGAAGTTCCAGTTTCAGCTCTTTTTTGGACCCTTATTATTTGTGGCTTCTAGGGCACTCATAAACAATTATTGATTTTTTAAATATTGTATCTGTTTTTTATTGTCTCCCCAACTAGATTCTAAACCATAAGCCATTCCTTTCCTCTACTCTATCACTAGAATCCGGTTTGATGTAGTCCTAGAATCTAATCGATAAATCAAGTAGCCACTTGATAAATACTTGTTGATAAAGGAGACTACATTACATTTTTCTATTCCTTATACATGATTGATATTTTAATTAATGAAGTATTTATTAAAGGCATAACTGTTGTGTGCCCTACATCCTGAGAGGGCATAGGAGTATAAAGACGTGTCCACAATGAGACGTGCCTCACAGGAAGATGTGCATGGCTCCTGAATTAAATGAAGGCTCAAGACAGGGAAGCATAGAAGTAATCATACAGGGCACAGAAAGAGGAGGTCTGCTTCCATCAGGATGAGTCAAGAAAGGATTTACAGAAAGGCCAATATCAGAGCTGGGCTTTAAAGGCCTTACTTATCTGCAAGTTAGGACATGAAAGAGGAGTCCTTTGGGATTAACCCATGAAAGAGGAGTCCTTTGGGATTAACCCAGGGATGTGGGTTTGGAGCCTGATGAACGGAGCCTGGAAACTCAGTGGAGAGGTGGACTGGACAGATGGACAGATGGCTAGATAGACAGGAACAGAAAAAGGATCTGTTTGCCCTAGAGGTTCTGGGATCTAATGCCTGCCGATGAAGCTCCTTGAAGAACTCTAAGCACATGGGTAGATAGGATCAGTGTTATGGCTTGTGTTTAAATGTCCCCCCAAAACCTCACACAATAATGGGCAGCGGGCCTTTGGAAGGTGGCTGAGTCTAGCATTTGTGATTAGTTTGTTGTCTAGCACTGGGATTGGCAGTGTGAGTGCTGCACCCACCCAGGGGTGGAGCTGGCATACAATATAAGGGAGGAAAGGAGGCGTGCTTTTCCCTCTTTTGCCCTTTTTGCTGTTGTCGCTTGTGGCTGCCATGAATGGCTGCCCCTCAGCCATACCACCCTGCCTTGGAACCAGCTGAGTATGGACTGAAACCTCCAAAAACTGTGAGCTAAATAAATCTTTCCTTCCTTCATTTTGGGAGTCAAGTATTTTATCCCAGCAATGAGAAAAATGTAACCAAGACAATTAGATTTTCCAATTAGAAGGCCAAGGCAGTAGCATAGACAACAGACAGTGACTATGTGAACTAAGATGGTAGATAGGTACAAGACAATTTCGTGTATTTCTAAGAATAAACACCCATATTATTTTATAGCTATATGTGTTAGGGTTCAGTTGTAGAAAACAAAATCTACCACTTTTTTAAAAAGAGCATGGTACAAATGGTTGTGGAATGTTTGGAAGCACTGAAAAAGGACATTGTAAGATGAATTTTCAGGAATAACTCTCTATGTCACACAACAGAACTGAGCTGCCAAGAAAGTTGCTTTTCTTCCTGAGAGTGTACAAACCATATAATCAATCTGGAGATTGCTGGGGTGGTCACACTGCCAGTTTCAGTATGCACCAGCCCAATTGGGGTCCCAGCTCTCTCCTTTCTAAATTCAGTTCTCAACCAAGCCTCACACAGGTATTCCTGGCTTGTGCTACCTAAATTATAATTGGATCTAGTTTAAAGGGCATATGGGAAATGTTAACTTTTTTAGTATTCAAGACTTTTTGCATACAGGAAGACACAGTAGAGAGATTGGAATAGATTTTAAGCAAGAGTATGTCCACCACTATATCTACCATAGTGAGCAAGTGAATGTAGGAGGTAAGAATGAAGAAGTAAGAGTGAGTCTCTGGTTCAGTAACTAGGCCAAGAAATAGAGAAAGGGGAAAAGTCGTTCTGACAGTCAACTTTGGAAATACTGTGTTATAGGAAATACTGTGTTAGGCTGCACAGGTGGAGATGTCCAAGTCATTAGATAGATATTCTACAACAGTAAGAAATGTGGAGATCTTCTTTCCATAGTCAATGGATAGAAGGAGGGAGTGAATAAAATCCAAATAGATGGTCATAGTAAAAAGAAAAGAGGGTCATCAATGTTTGGGAAGAACTTGAAGAAGGACTCCACAGTACAGATTTAAGAGTGGAGTAATTGGGGAAAAAAGTCAAGGAACCACTGTTACTCATACTAAAGTAGGAGAGAATGGTAGGATCGAAGTCAACAATGCCATATGCTAATATGCTGCCCTGAAGTCCTATGGATAAGGACTAAAAACAGTCATTTGAATACCAATATGACAGTTATAAAGAGGTTCGTAACCAATCTTAGGAAGAATTATTTGGGTAGAGTGATGGATAGAGAAAGTATGCGTCAGTGAACTGAGGGTGATTATCAGGTGAAAGTGTGGAACCACTAGGCATGAAAGCCAATTTCAAGGAATTTGACAATGAAATGTGTAGGAACAATGAGGCAGAAGTGGAGGAAACGAAGGCGTGGAGAGTATTCTTTCAGATGAGAGAGGTGTAAGAACGTCTATAGGCTGAGGGGATGTATCTAGCGAAGAAGGAAATATTGAGGGTACAGGTCAAAGAAGACTTTATGAAGCAAATTCTAGAAGAGACAGAAAGCATCATAGACAGAAGCATGCACAGATGACCTTGTCCTAATCCCCAGACTGTCTATGTATGTTACCATATATCAAGAAAAAGACTTTGCAGGTCCAGCTGAGTTAGGGATCCTTCCTCAGAGTAATTATCCTGGGTTACCCGCTTGGCCCAGTGTAATCCCAAGGCCCTTATAAAACAGAGGGAAAAGGGTGAGTGTGAATAGTATAGGTGTGACCAAGAAAACCAGAGGTTGGTTGGAGTATGTTAGGGTTCATATCTAGATGTACCCCCAAAGCCTCAGGTGACCATAGGTGGGGGTTTGGGGAGGTGATTGGATCATGGGGGTACTGTGCTTGTTGGTGGATTAATCCCTGATGAGTTGATAACTAAGTGTGATAGTAGGAGGTGGGACCTGGTCACAAGAGTGGTCCCTAGGACGTGGCCTAGAAGGGCTCCTCTTCCTGCCCGGCTCCCTGCTTTGCTCTGTGCTTCCTGGTCACCTTGCTGTGTGCAGCTGCCTTCCACCGAGCTGTCCTGCCTTGGAGAGGACTGACTCTGGACTATTTTTACCTCCAGAAATACATGAGAATACATTGTGTTGTTTTAGTTCCCTGAGTTTGTGCAAATTTGTTAAAACATCAATAAGAAACTCACATAGGCAGAAATAGTAGAACCAAAAACTGATGAAGGGAAAGGAATAGATACCTTTCAAAGAGAAAAGAAGAAAGGAAGCAAAGTTCCAGTTGGGATAAGGATATGTTTGCAGGTATGTGAATGTGTATTTTACAGAGCAGGGCAAGATTAGAGGCAGAGAAGGTGAGTTTTTTGAAAGAAGTTGGAAACATAATAATGATCTATTTTCTTTTTTTTTTTTTATTTAAGAGAAAATAGATACAGAAGCTAGAAACAAAAATCAAAAAAGACAGACAAACAACAACAACAGATCTGATACGATAACATTGTAGGTTTACACACTGAGGTGGTTGAAGTTTGACAGTAGTTACAATATTGCATATCGTTCATTACCTTCCTAGGGGTTGGGGATATTGACAGATATAGACATGTAAGATTCATCAGTTCAGGTATATTAACTTTTCTTTTTCAATAGCTATTGTATTTAGCAATACGTTTTTTTAACTGTCTTATTTATGCATATTTATAAATTTATGACTTTTTCCTTTTGTCTTCCTTCCTTCTTTTCCCCTTAGAATACCTCTTGTTATCATTGAAATAACTACCCATAACATCAGATCTAATATAACCAAGCGAAATAGTTCAGAGTGAAACCAATAAAGCATAAAAGTATGGTCATACATAAGAGAAACAAAAAACTAAAGAGATCAGCAAACAACAACAACATATCCGATACTGTAAAATTGTAG